>CAUYQG010267516.1:0-41657 GCA_963574415.1 Tarsius wallacei
TGGTTTGAGACCAGTCATCCTGGGGGCTCTTCATTATTTGCATTCTAAAGTCTGTATTATTCTTAGTGACTGACCTCCCAGAGGTCTGTATGAGACCCATATTCTTCCTTTGGTTTTTCTTCATTTGTGTAGATTTTCCTCTTCCACCTCCCCCTGCCTTTTTTAACCTCTTCTTTAATTCTGTTGTTCAGTGATGGAGGGGTAGGCCAAGACTTTATTAAATAAAAGAGATAACTGGACACCTTTGTTATATTTCTTGCCATTGAAGATAAGCTTTCATTTTGTCATTGTTCAATATGTTAACTGTGGACTTGTCATACATGGCCTTTACAATGGCACAAGCTTTACCTGCACAATGACCACTTGTATACCTAATCCTGAATTGTACCACACATCTTTAAAACAAAATTTTAAAAAGAAACATTCTTTTTATACTTAACTAGCTCAGAGTTTTTATCATGATCAATGGTGAATTTTGTCAAATATTTACTTTTTTCCTGCATCTACTGAGATAGTCATATGATTTTTATCTTTCATTCAATTAATGTAGTGTATCACATTTATTGATTTGCATATGTTGAACCATCTTTGCATCTTAGGAATAAATCCCTCTTGATTATGGTGAGTGATCCTACTAATGTGCTGCTGAATTCAGATTGCTAATATTTTGTTAGGTGTTTATGTTCATCAGAAATATTGACCTAATTTTTCCTTTCTTGTAGTGCCTTTGTCTGGCTTTGGAATCTGGGTAGGGCTGGTCTCATAAAATTAGTTGGGCAGTGTTCCCTCCTTTAATTTTTTTTGAAAAAGTTTGAGAAGTATTGTCATTAATTCTAAGGGTCAACTATACTGTCTCTTCTTTATCATTTTTTTTTTTGAAAGCAGGATTTATTGAGAGGACAGAAAAGCTCCCACAGTGGCGGGGGACCCAAAAGTGTTGCCCGATTTATCACTTTTTATTTAAGTCTTTGCTTTTTTTCTTAGTCTAGCTAAATATTAGTCAATTTTATTTATCTTTGTAGGAAAAACTCAGTTTTGTTGATCTTTTTATTATTTTCAGTATTTGTTTTATTTTATTTTTGCTCTAATCTTTATAAATTACATCCTTCTACTAACTTTGGACTTAGTTTGTTGGCCCTTTTTCCCCCTAGTTTCTTGAGGTATAAAATTAGGTTTGAAAATTTCCCCCAATCTAGGCATAAATTGCTATAATCTTGCCACTTAAAGCTGGTTTTGCTGCATCCCATAGGCTTTGGTATGTTTCTTTCCATTTTTGTTTTTTTGTGTGTGCCCATTCAAATGTTTTAAAAATTTTCCTTTTAATTTCTCCTTTGATCCACTGTTATTCAGCAGTATGTTGTTAAATTTCCACATATGCATTTGTTTTCCAATTTTTCTCCTATTATTTGTCTCTGGTTTTATACTACTATGGTCAGAAAAGATACTTGATATAATTTTAAACTTCTTTAATTTGTTAAGACTTGTTTTGTGGATGAACATGTGTACTTGAAAAAAGTGTATATTCTGTTGCTTTTGGATAGAATATTATTTACATTTACATTTTACATTTTACATTACATATTAGGTTCATTTGGTGTATAGTCTTGATAAAGACTGCTATTTCCATATTGAAGTTCTTTCTGGATGATCTATCTACTGTTGAAATTAAGATATTAAAATCTCTTTATAATTACTGCATTGCTATCTATTATTCTCTTTAGCTCTGCTAATATTTGCTTTACATATTTAGGTTGGTTGCATATATATTTACAATTACTGTATCTTCTTGATGAATTTAGTCACTTTATCATATATAATGACCTTTTTTGTTGTTTATAACAGTTTTTTTTTTTTTTTTACCTAAAGTCTCTTTTGTCTGATAAAAGTATAGCCACCTCTACTTTTGTTTGGTTCCCATAATATAGGTTTTTCCATCTTTTCACTTTCAGCCTATCTGTGGCCTTAAATCTGAAGTGAACTTCTTGTAGACAGCATATAGTTGAGTCATCTTTGTGTGTGTCCTGTCAGCCACTCTGTGTCTTTTGATTGGGTAATTTAATCCATTTACCTTTATTGTAATTATTGACAATAAATAATATCATAGTAATGTTTTGCTCATTGTTTTTCTGGCTGTTTTGCAGTTTCTTTGTTCCTTTCTTTTTCCCTTGATATCTTTTATGATTTGATGATTTGTGTGTGCTTATAGCGGTATGCTTTGACTCATTTATTTTTATCTTTTGTGTATGTACTACAGGTTTTTTCTTTGTGTTAGCATGGACTTTCATAAAACATCTTACAGTTATGATAATCTATTTTAAGCTGATAGCATCTTAACTTCAACCACATACAAATTTCTGTACTTTTACCCCCTCATTTTATGTTGTTGACATCACAATTTGCACCTTTTATAATATGTATCCATCAACAAATTATTGTAGCTAATTTTTTAATACTTTTGTCCCTTAACTTTTATTCTAGAATTAAAGTGAGTTATATAACATTATTGCTATATAAGAGAATCCTGAATTTATGTTCACAATATAAAGTATATTTTTATATTTATTATAGAATATATTATTACCTTCAGTGTGAGTTTTATAACTTCAATATTTTCTTGCTGCTAACTACTGTTCTTTCATTTTCAACTTGAAAAACTCCATTTAGCATTTCTTGTAAGGCAGATCTAGTGGTGATGAATTCCCTGAGTTTCTATTTATCTAGGAAAATCTTCATCTCTCTCATTTTTAAAAGAGAACTTTTCCAGATGCAGTATTCTTGTTCAATAGTTTCTTTTCTTCTGCACTTTGAATAAATCATTTCACTCTCTCTTGGTCTTCGAGTCTGTTAGAAATCTGCTGATAGTCCTATGGAGAAGTCTTTCCTTGTATGCAAAGAGTCGCTTTTTTTCTTTGCTTTTTTTTTTTTCTGCTTTTAACATTCTCTCTGTCTTTAACTTTTGAGAATTTAATTATAAGGTGTCAAAGTGAAGTTCTCTTTATATTTAAAGTATATGGAGTTCTTTGATCTTTATGGATGTGGATATTCATTTCCATCTCCAGATTTTAAAAGTTTTCTTTTTTTTCCCTTAAATAAGTTTGCAGCCACTTTTTCTTTGCTCCTTCTGGAACACTTATAATGTATATATTGCTTCGCTTGATGGTGTCTGTAGACGTTGTCGCTTAAAAAAAAATTTTTGTTCCTCTGACTGCAAAATTTCAAATGACCTGACTTTGATCTAGTTGATTATTTCTTCTGCTTAATTGGGTCTACTGTTGATGCTTCATATGGAATTTTTCATTTCAGTAATTGTGTTCTACAGCTTCAGAATTGCTGTTTTTTTTTTTTTTATGATTCCCATATTTTTGTTATACTTATAATTTTGTTTATATAGTGTTTTTCTGATGTTGTTTAGTTGTCTATCTATGTTGTCTTGTAACTAACTGATCTTCTTGAACGCATTATTTTGAATTATTTTTGGGCAGTTTATAGATTTCCATTTCTTTAGAGTTAGTCACAAGTATGCATTCCTTAACAACAAAGATACATTATGAGAAAAATGTCATTGGGTGATTTTGTCATTGTGTAAACATCATAGAGTGTTTCCTTACACAAGCCTAGATGGTATAGATTATTACACAGTATAGCATGTTATTGTACTAAGTACCATAGGCAACTGCAACACAAGGGTAAATGTTTCTATATCTAAACCTAACAATAAAAAGGTACGGTAAAAATACAATGTTATGATCTTATGGGACCACCATTGTATATGTGAGCTCTCATTGACCAAAACACTGTTAAAACAGCACATGACTGTACTGTTACTTTTTTTTGTTCCTTTAGTGGTATCATATTTCTCAGATATTTGAATTCTTGTGGCCTTATATTGGTGTCTGCACAAGACATACACATCTCTTCCAGTCTTCACAAACTGTCTTTGGCAGAGAAAACTCTACCAACCAGTCTATTCACAAATTTTGGCAGTCTTGCTGGTGGTGTCTACAGAAGGCTTGCTACAGAGGTGGAATGGCCAGGTGCTTGTGTCAGCGAGCAAGTGGATCTAATGCTTGGGTCTATAGGGACCCTTGATGCCTGGGTCTTCAAGGGAATGCCTGAAGCCTGTGTCCACTGAGGCAGGATTGGAGCTTGGTTCATGTGGATAGGCCTGACACCTGGGCCCACACAGGTGGGCCTAAAGTCTGTGTCTTTAGGGACAGACATGGTACTAGGGTAGACCTCAGCCTGAGTCCATCAGTCCAGCTTGGTTCTGGAACAGGCCTGGCATATAGATTTGTGAAGATGAGCCTTGTCTTGATTCTGTGAGGACTATTCTGGTACTGGGGTCCATGGGGATTGCGTGGTGTCTAAAACCTTGAGTGATGACCTGAAGCCTAGGTTTGCAGGGGTGTGGACCTGGGGCCTGGGTTCATTGGAATCATTCTGTAGTCGAAGTCCACATTGTCTGATCTAGCACTGGCATATACTATAAAAGACCGGGACCCTGTGTCTGCTAGAGCCTGAGGGGCTGGCCTGGGGCTGAGGTAGACCTGGAGCTTGGGTCCAGAGGTGCCAGTCTAGTGCTTGTGTCTATAGGAACCTAAAACTAAAAACTAAATTACTATATCCAATAAAAAGTGCTAAAAGAAAAATCAGATGTACATTCAAGGAATCAGAACATTTAGTTCTCTCATATTTTTCTGAAGAAGTTACTTGAAGATGTACTGAAGCCAAATTTGGTTAAAACAAAAAAGTTCTTCATAGTATTAAATAAAGGTAGAGACAAAGGATATGGTACTGGATTTAAAAAAAAGTAATCAAAACAAGTTCTTAACTAATAGCAGTGCAGCAGGTCTAGAAAGCAAGTAGTCCAGATCAGAACTGGAAGACAGTGGGCACCCTTCAAAAAATGCCTTTAAGAATAATAGATTGTTTCCAACATTGAAACTGAATAAATAAATAAATGGAAGACATTACAATATATGCTGAAAATGCATATATTTATTTTCTTAACAAGAAAGAAGAAAGTTGTTTAGAAACTCTAAAATAAGCAAACAAACAAAATTTAAAAAGGTCAGACTATGGAACAAACTGAAATATGGAATAAATTTGAGCAGCTGAAAAATAGGAAAGCACAATTCATATGACCTAGAGGTAAGAATATATTTAATTCAAGTGGCCAAGAAACTGTCACACTGAGGCCATTGAGAAGTAAAGTAATTCTACAGAAAACACCATTTAAAAAGCTATAATGTAAATGCTTTTTATTGACTTTAAGTCTTTAAAATTGACTTAGAGAGAAAACAATAAAGCAAAATATGGTTACAAAACAGAAGGTTAACATAAGTGAGAGTTAATGTTCAGCCAGCAGAGGTTAGGAAATGGAAAAGTAAAGCATGCTAACGGTGCTGGTCCAGGGCTGAGCTCCATTTTATAATTGGTGAGTAAACAGATCTGACTGAAAGTTAACTGTACAGAACTAGAAGGTGTCTACTTATGTATTTTACTTTGCACATGTAGTAATTTGATAAAAAGAAAAAAAAGGTTGAATGCACTGTATGTACTTGGCTAGAGCCAAGCACCTATTCCGACTCCAAGTCTTTCTTTCACCCACAATAAAAGTGGATGAAAAACTAGCAGAAGACAAGAAAAAGCATCCCATGACTGTCAGTCATCTTTCCCATTACCAGGCACAATTGCCCTTCTCTGCTTTCTTTAGAGTTATTTTTTTTAATGCTACTTCTTTACCTTCTCCTTAGATGTTGAAAATAATGCTGCCTGAAGAAATAAGAGATATGTTTGAGGAGAAGGGGAGAAGCCAATCCTCTGATTAAGAAGTAAAAGATCTAAATATACTTAGTTGTGTGTACACAACACAGTAAAATTCCATTATGTATGCCTCTCCCCTAACACCCCCACACCATGCCCCTGGGAGTCCTCTCTTAAACTCTCCATAGTTTAGCACTCCCCCTCCCTCTCAGAGGCCTCTGGATGAAATGTGTAGATTGGGGGTGTCTGACCCTGGTAAACTGGCAGTGTGTCCATGTAACTGAATGAGTTCATCTAATTAGGGGTTTATTTGTTTGAGTTGTACTTGAATATACCAAATTACATTATCAGATGATAGTCCTGTTTCTGATTTATTCCTTCTTTGTTCTTCAAGGCTTCGTACATCTAAGCAATTAACCTCTCAAAGAGCTGGAGAACACATAATTATCCTCATTTGTCTAAACGTCGCCAAGATGGCTGCCTTTCAATTAACCTTCTGGGGATGGAAGAAAGTTGGAGTGATATAGTGATCATTTTTAACCTTACTGTATGCTTTTTTAAAATGTAATTTAATTGAAATAGCCAGATGATAAAATAGTCAGATACTGTTTCCACAGGTAAAAGGATCAAGGGGGTTTTGAGGGAGAAAGGACTGTGGAAAGTTGACAGTGCTAATGGAACAGATGATGCATTGTACCAGAGAGAAGTTAGGCACAGCAATATATGGAACTGTATCAACGAGCTTCAGAGCCAAGGCCCAAAGAAATGCCAGAGCCAGACAGCAACAAACACATATGCTCTAGCCTTTCATTAGCTCTAGCAGACTTCAGGAGATCCAGGAATAAATGACATTATTGCTCTAAGCAGAAACACTGAGGAAGAGGAAAGAAGCTAAATTTTATTGAATATTTAGTATCTGCCAGCATTCCGCTAGACATTTTGGGTCCAGAATCTCATACAACATACTTTAGTATATAAGAAAACCAAATAACATTCCTCTACTGAATAGCACGAAAATAGGCACATTGATGAGAACTTCTTGCATAGCCATATTATTACATTATTCAGGTATATGACTGAGAAATGGTTCAACGGGACATTGTGTACAAACGTATTACAAACTAATTGTTGAAGACTCAAATTGTGTTCAGTTCTGGGCAGGATCCTTTAAGAATATTAATCAACATGCATATTTCTAGTAACCATGTTATAGAAGAAATCATAAAGGAACTATAGGTGTTGAGACTGAAAATATTTGACCTAGAACAGATATGACAATTCTCTTCACACAGAAAGAGGGCTGTCATGTAAAAGCAAAAGAAGACTTATTCAGAGAAAATCAACAAATAGATTTTCCAGAACAATACAAACTGCAAATTTATATTTTACCAAAATTCAACTATTGAGATATGCCATGATGGAATGTGCATCTTTGAGGCACTCTTATTTGTAGTGTGCTTCAGCTTGAGGATTATTGAAAGTGGGTGGTAAATGAGTACTTGTGGAGGAAATACTGAAAAATCATTTCTATGCTGAATGGATAGACTGAAGAACTTTTCTGGTCCTTCTGACTCAAGTTAAAACCCTATGACCCACAATCCTCACAATCACGAGGTTAATGATTTTACCTAGAGGAATTAAATTTCCTTTCCTTTTCTTTTTTTCCAAATACACCTTCTTTATTGCCTTTGTAATCCCTCAAACCTAAGGTAGTACTCTATTTGCACAGGAGTATCATGAATAATAGGAAGAATCTCTCAAATGTTAATAGCACGTCCATATGTGCAGCTCTCTCTATTTAGGATGTGATTTGGGATGCAGAAATAATCATCATTATCTGGTCTCAGCTATAATAAAAGGGCTTCTGTATTAACTAAGAACTGAAAATCAGAGTAGGCAACAGAGGTAAAACTCTGGATCCCTCTTCCACTACGGGCATTATTGGAGTATGAGTGTTTTACCCAGATTCTGTCAATAGAAAGGGTCAGAGAAGATGAATATGGTTTTTGTTCCTCAGAAAACATTAAATGTTCATTAATTGAATCATGGAGTGAAGCTAGAAAAATTTCCCGGTGAATTAGAATAAAGCTGTTGTAGATAGCTCTAAAAATTAGATACAAACAGTAAAATACCTTTTCTTTACACGTACCTATCTGCTATGACCAGATATGAAAAGATAATGAAAAAGGCTTAGCACTTTAACAAAACGATTTCTTTTTAAAGAATGCTCTTTCATGTTGAGTATATTTAAATGAGCGGCCATCTGTCAGTTCTTTGCCTCAGGTTTTTTATTTTTAGCCTCATGGGTCATATAGTTTTATGTTCCTTAAAATAAAAAAGGCAGGTATTTAATAAACTTAAAGGGAATCTCACCAGTTGTCACTTCCCTTCTCTGGAATTTTCTGACAAGCTGTGCTCTAACCTCCTGTAGCGATATTCATAAATAATGCATAGTGGATAACCCTGTGTTTCCACCTACATTTGTGGAACACCTTTCACTTGCCTAATGGAAACATGTCAGCATCCTGCATGGTTTATGATAAAAGGTGAAGTCTTTGTGAAAAAAGGCATTTTTTCATGTTCTTTAAAAAAACTTATTTTGAAATATTTTATATTTATAGAAGTATTACAAAGATAATATAGCATGCTCCAGTATGCCTTTCAGTTAACCCCTTATATGACCAAGGTATAATGATCAAAACTAAAGTATGAATATTGGATCAATGCTATTAACTAAACTGCAGACTTTATTTGGATTCCCTTAGTTATTCTGTTAATTTCCAAGATCTCATCCATCACTCTGCACTGCATTTAGTTGTCTTTTCTCCTGTCTCTTCCAATCTGTAATAGTATCCTGATATTTCCTTGTATTTTATGACTTTGATTTGAAGAGCTGTGACCATTCTGTAGAGTATTCTTGAATCTGAGTTTGTCTGAAGTTTTCTCATGATTAGACTGAGGAAGCATACCACAGAGCTAGCGTCCTTCTCATTGCATCCTATCAGGATGTACACAAAATCCACATGATATTGTTTGTGAAGTTGTCTGCCAGATTTTTCTAATGCAAAGTTAGAATTTTTCCCTTTCCTCACTCTTTTCATTAGACAAGAGTCCCTAAATATGGCCCACACTCAAAAGGAGGAGTTTTAAGCACCATCTCCCGGAGAGAGGAACAGTAAAGGCTTTATGATTTCTTCAAACCAATACAATGCTTAACAAACATTGGGGGAAATACTTTGAGCCTGTGCAAATATTCTGTTTCTCCTTAAGGTTTTGTCCACTAATCTGAGCATCCATCAGTGGATCTTGCCTCCAGCAGCATTATTTTTAGCACAAGTTTACTTTAATGGGATACATGGATACATTTAAGTAGATTACCATGTAATAGTATCTCACTTAAGAAACAAATGTTTAGGGCTTACTAAATATCTGCAATATAATCAATAATCTCATAAACTTTCCCCATTTATAACCCAAGGACACAATGAGTGTGGTAGTGGTTCTCCAATTCCGGTGTATGTTGATGTCATATGTGGGGTTTTTTAAAAAGGCAAAAAACACCTAAGCCCCAAACATTTCTGCTGAACACCTATTTCATGTTGGACATATTTAAAGGAACTAAAATCTGATGTAAACCAAAGAGTGAGAAACAACTGTTTATTAGGAAGAGCCTACTTTTTTCTTAAAAAAATCAACAGAATAAAAAATAGTATAGAATGTACAATTTAGGGTTTATAATATTTATTTGGATACAAACTTCCTGAAGGTAGGGGTCATCCCATAACTCAAATAATTGATAAGTGAAATATCTATTGATATAGTTTGGATGTTTGACCCATCCAAATCTCATGTTAAATTATGATACTCAATGTTGGAGGTGAGGCCTACTAGGAGGTGTTTGGGTCATAGGAGTGGTTCCCTCGTGAATGGTTTGATGCCAGTCCCATGACTGCTGGTTGTTTAAGAGCCTGGCACCATTCTTCTCTCGCTCGCTTTCGTTCTTGTCATGTTACACATCTGCTCCCCCTTGGCCTTCCTCCATGATTGTAAGCTCCCTGAAGCCCTCATCAGAAGCAGATGCCAGTGTCACAAAGAACTGTGAGACAAAATAAAGCTCTTTTCTTTTAGAATTCTTTATAGGTGGCATTCCTTTATAGCCATGCAAGATGAACTAATATACCTATTCTGTGGTCAGCATAGTGGCATACATTATAAAGGGAATACAACAATCTGTAAGATGTGGCTCTGCCCAAAGTTGCTCACAGCTTGATTGGAAAGATGAAAACACTTAGTTCAGTAGCTATTTACTAGTTTCCAAGTGGCCAGTCTTGGTATTAACTCTAAAAGTAAGTGAAGAACCGAGAGAGGAAAAGGGGCTGAAGAAGTCAGGATGGGCTTCGTGAAGGGTGGATTTGATGTGTTGTGAAGGACAGGAAGGAACAGAAGTTTAGGACGAGGAGAGAGCCTGAGTCAAGGGCCCCAGGTTGAATGCAGTGATCAACATCAGACACAGAGAGGTAAGCAGTGAATGAAATCTGCTTGGGATGATGGTGAAAGACAGAAAATATCATCTGAACTTGATGCAAATAAAACAAGTGGGCAACAAAGCAGTAGCCTAATGACAGGGGTATTTTAGGAAAACCAATCCCTCTCTACTGCCTTTATTTCTTGACAAGCCCTCATACAGTTCTCTGCAGATGAAAACACTCAATTAATATTGGTGATGAACTGATGTGAAGACTCAAAAGGATCTCAGTAAATGGAAAAAATGGAAAGAACCCAAAAGAAGGACATTCAATAGAACAAATACAAGCAAGCACAGTGAAAGGACAGATAAAATAGCTCAAAACATATCACAGGGATTGAGCCCTGCATATGAAAATTAGAAAGTTTTCTGGAACTTGATACAAATTTATAAAGTAATTTAAAATGAATTACCTGATTTTGATCTCACACTTGTTCATTGAACTAGTTATTATATGTTCACTCACCTTTGAAGACATTTAGGATGAGAAAAGATTAGTGCTTTGTCCAGACCAATAGAGTTAACAGTTGGCAGTTAGGTCTTTTGAGGTCACTCCAGTGTGAATCATCAAATTATATAGCACCATTGTGCGTGAGCATGTGTGTGTGTGTGTGCATGAAAGTGTAGGGGTATGTGTGTACATATGCACATTGTGGTATCCATATATGGATATATGGTGCACACATGCATATATGGTATATATATATTTATGTGTATATGTATTCTATATGTGTGTTCACAATCACAGAGATCTTCTCTTCCTTTAATCCTCCCATTTCACTTTCTCTTTAAAATAACACAATACACATACAATAATGGTATACATAACAATTAGTTTAAAGAGCAAATATGCAACCAAATATTAGCAACACTGCCTTAAGTACATAAGATTACTCTGTCTTTCACAATTAGCAGAGTCTATCTGAAAGAACCTGGAAACATTCTATTGTTTATAACAAATCTACCTTTCATACTCCCTCACCCTCTAAAGCCCTTATCCCACAGGGTGGTGGCAGGAAGCATTCCTAGAGAGGAGGAAAGAGTTGGTAGCACAGCCATATCTCACAGATATGTACCGCAGAAAATGAGATTGGATGTTGTTTGCAATTGATTTTGTAGAGGCGAATGAGAGGATGCATATAATTAGCGGAACTGCAGGCTACTCAGGACTTCAGTCTGGTTTACTCAAAACCCATAAAATGCCCCATAGGTGCCCCATGGTCCCCCACATCCCTCCTCCCCAACAAGTGGTCTGACATGAGCTTGCCTGTCTTTGTGGAGAGAATGAAGGTCACTACTTAATAAGGCTCCCCCTCTGCGGAAGAGCTGTCACAGTGAAATTGTCTGTATTTATTTTAATAAAAGAAAGGTTTGGTTGTGATAGTGTCTGACACTGGGCACACTTTTTCTCTCTTTTAAGCTGTATAGTCTAATAAATATGTATCATTTCTAACAGAAAGTACTGGGTCAAACTCCTACCCAAGAACATGGGATTAAGAAGACGCAGCGCCAGCTGCTATTGCCAGCTCCATGCCGCATGTCAATAAAACTCTGAGGTTCATCACATTTCATTCGCTGACAAGCATGGCCTTCCAATTCATCTCTGAGCTGCCGCTTCCCACTCAGCATGAAATCGGACCCACCAAAAAGCAATTTCAGCTTCTGCTTCTCGCAGGTTTCCAGTTTTGATGCGGAGCTTGAGCATTGGGCAGCCTGGCAGTCAGGGAAGGAGAGGAGAAATAACATGCAGTTTACCAAAAAAAAAAAAAAGGCAATAAAATTATAAAGTACATTTTAAAACCTTACTAGTGCATATCAACTCATGGCACATCTGTCTTCCTTGTTGGCTGGGTGATGCCCATCCCTCCAGGGCAGTGTGGTCACTAGACAAAGTTCATCTCTGCTTCCCAGGGCCAGGCCCTGTGTGCTTTTCACATCCATGTGTCCTCATTTTAAAGTAAAAAGACATGAGCTTTTGCCTCCTTCTCTTTTAACATCTCTGTTCCCTTTTTCTCTTCTATCTGAAAGAACTTGGGGTTCCTTTAAGATTTTAAGGGGGTCAGTTATTATTTTATTCTGAAAATGAAATGTCATCCAGAACAAGATGCTTTATCATAAAATTATAATGACACCGTGCTTCGTAATTCATCAGGTGCTTTATTTGCTAATTCATTAATTAATCCATCCAAGATTCCAGGATAATGGACTCTAACTCTACAGGTGCAATACTTTGCAGTAATTGCTCTAAATTACAATTATTTTCCAGTTTCCAAGTAGGATTTGGTAAAGAATCATCCTGCTTATCAATAAGGTGAATATCTTAATCAGTACACAATAAGAAACTCGAAGAACTGTATAAAAATAAACATTCTATCATTATAAATAGAAATTACTTTCCTGTGGTCTAAATCACAGCATTTTTAAAAGAAATTTTAAGATTATTAAACTGGTCTCATATCATAGAAAACTTAAAACATAAATTTTACATCTCCTTTCCTAAACCTCATATCTTCTACCTTAAAAAAAAAGATATGTTCTTTGATGTATTCAATTCTTCAGCCTCATAGCTAAGATGGGCTCAGCCAGAAATCTGAAATTGGCCAGAGATGTGATATTCTACCCATTTCTTTAGCATTCAAGGTCAACAGATAAGTCCATAAGTCACAAACATAAATGCCAGGCAGGAAAAAATAACTATCCAGGTACCATTCTGGGTATGCTCTCCATACCTCGTGGTTTATCAATAGCTATCAAGATTTTTAAATGGTCACAACTGTTGACACAGTATTTCCACACTAGAGAAGTTCTATGAAAATTATCCTCTTTCTTATTTCCCCCACAAAGGTGCAATAGGAAAAATTATCATTAAAGTGTTATTCATTGCAATGAAAACAACCTAAGTAAACAATCATAGAGTACCAGTTAATTAACTTATGTTACATTTCCGGGACAGGATATTGTTATATAAATATTTTAAAATGTTTATGAAAATTATAAATTACATGCTAATATTAAAGTTATAGTGTAAAAGAATACATACAGTATAATGTGAAAGGAATTGGCAGTAGCTAGTGGGACACTGCCAGGAGGCAGAGAGGGGGGCCACGTAACACCATCAAGGGTGCCTGATCCTAAAACAGGGGAAGTGAGGACCAGTGGAAGGCCCAAACTTCACCTACATGTTAACCACTTATGTACCTAACCCTGAATTTTACCCCATATCTTTAGAAGCACACATACACACACACACACACACACACACACACACACAAGTGCCCTAGGGGATACATTGTTATTTAAATTATTGTCATCATTGTGGTTTTGAAAGAACAGTTTTGAGTTCAGTAGAAAAAAAAATGCAAAATTGTGTCTGAAAGAATATTTAGAAAAATGTTATCTGCCTGTCTAGCTGGTTCTGTCAGGGATGACTTCTCTTTTTTTTCTTTTCCTATTTTTGTCCTTTTCTTAAGATATTAAGACATGTCAAATGAAGACATTTCAAATTTTTAAAAGTCTGAATATAAAGCACCGCTAAGCCAGTCATAACATTGGACATACTGCAATACCACTGGCTATCACATCTCTCTGAAAGGTTATCTGCCTATGAATAAGCTTTTTCAATCTCATTGGCATAATGGGCCAGTCACAGAGTAGAATGTTCACACTGAGGACCTGGGAAGATGCTTCAAAATCACATCTTCGTCTACATTAGCTACAAGGACAGGAGTAAGAAACCTGCAAAAATCTAGAGAGCTGTGACCGAGCGTGCAATGCAGCATCAAAATGAAGGTGTAAAAGCTAAAGTCAAAATATCAATTGATAAATCTTGACTTTGGGCTCTGAAGCTTGACAGGAAACCTATAGTTGGTTATGTTGGTGCCGGAGTGGAAACAGGCCGAGAGCACTGGCTTATCGAAGACTCTTTTAATGTTTTATTTGAGTAATGGGCCTTGCAAATTAGCACCCCTGCGGCCTGAAATACATATCTTTTCAAGGACACACCGGTTTTCCATTCGACAGGTGATATGGAAAAAAATCCCCAAGGGGAGCTTTGATTTCTGTACTTTTCAGACACAGTTATATTTTATTCCAGCTAGGATGATGTGGAAGATAACAGAGAGCTCTGAGGGTGATCTAAGGGCTCGGAGAGGAAATGGAGCAGAAAACAGCTCACAGTGCAAAGGAAGGGAGGGCTCCTGGGAGGGAAAGCAGAAAAGGCCGAGGTTTCAATCCCTGCTCCAGTTCCAGTGACTCTTAATGGGGTCTTTGCCATCTTCCCTGCTCATGGGTGCGGGAGGGTGGGCAGCTATCAGTCAGATCATCCCCCACTCCCACCAGCAGGAACTGTGACTCCACTATTCCTTACTTATTTGACTCCCTCACTCCTTTCCTTCCTCTCTCCTGAGTCCTGTTTATCACAAAACAGTAAGAGAGAGTCTAGCTCAATTCTGATTTTTCATTGGGGGTAGTTTAACCTATTTGCTCACTCACTAATTTGTTCAGCGCAGACTTATTGAGAATCTACTATATGCTGAGCATCATAACAAAGGCTACAGGTGTACATACAGATGAGTAATGCACAGTTTCTACTTGTGAGTTGTTCACAAATTGCCAGTGTGCCTCAGTGCCAAGATCACAGACTAAAACTGGGGAAATGGATTTTTATCCCTAGCTCTGCCACTGCCAACTCAGTGGCCATGTAAAATTTATGTATCTCATTAATTCCCTGTTATAGACTAACTGTCTTCCCCCACCCCAAATTAATATGTTGAAATCCTAACCCCTGCCCCATGTGATGATGGTATTAGGAGGTGGAACATTTGAGAGGTGATTAGGTCTTTGGGGTGGAAGCCTCATGAATGGTATTAGTTCCTTTATAAGAAGAGGCTGGAGAGCTTGCTTTTGCTCTCTTTCTGCCATATAAGGATATAATGAGAAGACGGTGTCTGCAACCCGGAAGAGGGTCCTCACCAGACATCAGCCTTACTGGCATCCTGCTCTTAGACTTCTAGTCCCTGAAACTGTGTTTATAGGCTATCTGTCCATGGTAGGTCATTAGAACAGCCAAAACTGACTGAGGCAACCCTCATTTTCTCATCTATGAAACTGGTATAATGAAACCTAACTTACAAGTTAGTGGGAGGAATAAAGGTAGAAATATGTAAAGTGGATAATCCATGGTTGATAGAAGACCTTTTTATAATGACAGGCCTATCTGACTTCTCAAACAAATTTATGTTTCTTAGAAGAAAAGTCAGTGCCAATTAATTTTCAGATATCTATCTTCTAGGGAATTCAGCACAGGATGTAGTTTTTAACACCAAATACAGTATATCTTCAGAAAGAAAGAAAGGAGGAGGGGCTGTGGCAGGGGAGAAAGTTGCTACCAGAGCTAGCTGAAGGTCTGCACTATAGCCTAAGCCTCCCATGTGCAGCCAGGTAATGAGAATAGAGTGGCTTTCTGAACTCACTCCATCCATGTGCTTGGCCCCAGTATCATCACATGTGAATCCTAGGGGCTCAGAAGCACTCCAGTAAGTAGAGTGTAGCTTTAAGTGACTCGTGCTGTGGTAAAGATGGTCCCTGCTAGAAGACTGGCAAAAGAAAAATCTGCCTATTGTCTGTCTATCTATCTATTTATCTATCTATTTATCTATCTATCTATCTATCTATCTATCTATCTATCTATCTACCTGTCTACCTACCTATCATCTGTTTATCTATCTATCTATCTATCTATCTATCTATCTATCTGATTTGTAACAACTTAATACCAACTGAAAGTCCCTGAAAAAGTAGATCCTATCAAGGGTTATGTGTGGATAAAAATTTTATCAGAAAAATTTAATTTAAATCACTCCTCTAGGAGATGTGGTTTAATAGAATTTCCCTACAAAATGTGCACTCTTACTATTTGATATAATTTTAATGCATCATTTTTACAACACAGAAATATAAGTGTTATTTCTATTTTTAAAAAATTCAGCACTCTGCAGCTTAATTCTACAATCTTAAATTAATTTTTCAGGTAGATCTAAAGTTGAGTGGTCATTAATTATTTAGTACAGGCTTGGCATTGGGAATATACCAGGTAAGTCTCATATATAAACAACATTTAAAATATCCCTTATATATAACATAAGAAGAGTTCTTCTTTATAAATAATTTTTAAACCTCCCAATAGACAAATGAATACAATGCATTAAAAAATTTTACAGAAAGAGGGACTAACAGTCAGTAAACCTACCTAAAAATGTTCAATGTCCTTTACTCATGAGAAAATAACTAAAAATGAAAACACTGAGATACTTTGGGCATTTTTCATATTATAATAATAAATAGTAAAGAACAAATGATTAAAATAAATTAACAACCACAATAATACTGTCCAGTGCTGAGAAGGGCCTTGTGGAATTGACATTATTCATGGTTGACATACACATAAGCTATTGTGACCATTTTAAGCCTTGTATGAACATTTGAGATCTAAGGGTCTTACTTTTTGAACTCTATTATTAAGAAATAATCAGAGATAAGAATATAGGTTAATGTTCAAAGATCATATCAAAGTATATTTTTAAAATAGACACTAACTAAAAAAAATGGCACTGTTGTGGAATAGGATACAACCATTACAGTTAGATTTTAAGCAATATTTTATAATCTGAGAAATGTTTATAGAAAGGTGAAAAAAATCAGAATACAAAATAGTATTCAAACATCATTGACACTATGCAAAGGAAATAAACATATAAAACAAGACTGACAGGAAATATATCAAAATTTTAATAGTGTTTATGTCTGGTAGGATTATTAGAAATGTGTGTTTCTTCTTTATACTTTCTGTGTTTTCTAAATTTTCTAAAATTAACATATATTACATTATAACAAAAAAGTTTAACTTACATGACTCCTCCCATATCCAAAACAAATGAACAAACTCAGGAAATGAAGAACACTTTTCAAAGAACTCTTAGAAAATATAACGAGTTGAAAGGTGAGGGATACACCAAAGTGAATTGCTTGCCTCCAAATTTTTGCCTCCCTCTGTATGAGGGAAATAAAGTTTGAATTTTGGAAGTCTGGGATTTTTGAAAGCTAACATAAAACAAAGTCAACAAGTTGTAGTCTGTAAGAAGACCAGAATGACATCAGCTAGGAATCTTTAATCTATAATCATAATCTAATATGATATGATATGGTATAACATAATAATTAAGAGTATGAAGAACAGGTCAATGGCCCTACAACTGTCAATGAAGAATAATCATTCTGAACAGGGTGGAAAAAAATCTCCCTTTCAGACATTCCTCAAGGTGGACTGATATAGCAAACCTTATCTCCTGACCTAGTTGGTGAGACAAAGAAACAAGGCAGGCAGATCTGTTCAAGCCCACAGCCTACTCCATTTTTGAAGGCTTAGCAACTCCACTCTAATTTGGCACATGTTTTTTTCGCCAGCTTCATCTTAGGCCCAGGAAATGACATGGTGCACTATCTCTCTCTGTACTTTCAGAAGTAGATTCTCCTTGAGCACAAAGAGTAGAGCAGACATTATTTTGTTCATTTTAATCTCTCACACCATAGGTGGGTTCAGGTGTTATGGGATCTGAAGTTTTTAAAATTTGGGATGAGTTCTTTCAAGAAAAAGAATGGAAAATCATAAGTAACGAATTAAGTACAAAGTGAGTATTTAGAACGACAAAAAAAATCACAATGTACCACAAATTTAAAAAAACATTGTAAGGTGTGTTTTTACTTGTAGCTCCTGCATTATCATAGACATTCCCAAAAAGAGAGAAAGGCTGGTTGGGGAGAACTGAGTCCTCCACTGGTGAATTAACACCCACTAACAGCTGGGTGAAGTTCCCCCAGGCTCACACCTGTCTCCTCTCCCCACCTTACAGCTAGCACTGGCTGACATATCCATACCCAGATGTGGCCCTATACCTTTGATGCTAGGTAAGCCACACCAAGGATGGTGGGATGAGTACTCCTGAGGTCATCCCTTCCCAGGTCAGCAATGACTTCATTGTACATGGAAGTAACTGGGGACCACATAAGCACATGCTTATTAATGAAACTCCAGTTTCCTCACTCAGCTTCCCCTAACCTGGGTCCTATTCCAGCACCACCTGGCAGAAAGGAGAGAAGAATGTGAAGGATGCAGAGTCTGAATAGAAAGAGACAATGATCTCCTGGGGTTAAAATTTCCCCTTTTACCATCTAAATATATTGCTGGGGCTCCCATCAAGATCTTAGAAGAGTCTGCAAAAGATGTGAAAGACCAAAACCATAGCTTCATAGCTTCACAGTAAACTGGGCTCTCCCTGAGGCACAGGAGAGTGATGTCACAGAGAATTGGACAATCTACTCAATCTGATCCACTAATATGGCACTATAGGAAGGAAGGACTCTTCTGGAAGCAGAGAGCCCCAATTAGCAGGGCAGAGCACCCCTGTCAATTCTTGGCTTGCTTGTATGCACATACCATTCTTGGGGGCCTGGGTAGGACAACCATCATGCATACAATCCGGGCAGCCTGAGGAAACAGTGTTCTTTTTGCTTGATGAGACATAAAAATATATTATGCTCTATGTGAGTGGCAAATAGTTTATTTTTTGGATTATTTGTTGCTTTTCGGTTGGTATGGGGAGGGTATAAGTAACATCTTTCTGAGTTTGGAATTTATTGAGAGACTGACAGAAGAGCCTGAGTAAGTGTGTCAACTGTATTCTGAACACAGGAGGAGGTAGTTTGGCTGTAGCTACAAGGATCTTTCTCTTCTCCACTGATTTAAAATAATTACATGGTCCCAGGCAGCCCTCTGTGGTGCAGTAGAGAGCAGACCAGGATGTCTATGTGCTGTGGTCAGACTGCCTGCAAAGAGAACTCAGACGGGATTGATTTTCACACAGATTTCTTCTCACAAGCTCACCTAGATTCTTCCTTCACAAGGAGAAGCCAGGAAGGAAGAGAGGAAGCAAGGAGCCATACTCTCTCAGAAATCCCATTACACTGAAAAGTCATAATACTGGCTGTCTTCTCCTGACCAATACTAACATGAGACACCCTTCTACTTCACCAGATGGTACAGAATAGAAGGGCCGGGGTCTACCAGCTGCCACAGAAATGAGCTTCAGCTCTGAGTGCCTGGAGTGTCCTCTCTCCCATATGCACTTCTAGGAAGGCCTGGGGTAAGCTCACACAGATGTCTAATGTGGCAGGCCATTTGGAACTGGAAGCCATATGAGTCAGCTACCTGCTCCTGCTCCCTGGATCTACCCAGAACCAGGCACAGCAGACAGAAAACATAATTATGATACAAAACACATGGCTGCTAAATGTGCCCATGGAATTCCTGCACTGGAAAGGAAACTATCTCATAATAAATAAGTGAATCAGACCTTTGGTTTATACATCAATCTCTTATGAATCTAGCCCATGTAAGAGAGACTGCTCAGCTCTGTGTGCATTATTAAAGTCAGGTTTTGGTCTGGTAGGATTGAAGAACAGACCCTGAGCCACAATCCATGGTCAAAATACCGGATGGTGTTCTATAACCCTGGAGCTAGCTGGTATTTCCCAAAGTCGCTGTGGGCTGTCTTCCTGAGCAGCTCTAAAGAGCTTCCTCTGGCCTGCCTCAGCTTTACCAACTTTACCGAGGTGAAGAAAAGATAAATGATCATTCATTTTAAATTCTAAACTCATTTCTCCAGACATTCTTTTTAAAGTCTCTGGAAGAAGCTACTTGCAGTTAAAAACTGCATTTGCCAAAAAGAGGCTGTCAATTCAAAGTTCCTGATGAATCCAGGCATTTAAAAGTCTCCACTAGTTTTCTGGTGTAGCTTTCAAAACCTCATCAGCACACATATATTTCTCTAATTGGCTCACTATTTACCCGAAAATTTATTCTGGATGGAATTATGGAGAGATGATTTCTAAATGTCTATTTTATTGTCAACTCTTTTTCCACGGCTAAAGACTGACCTAGGATCCAATTATTGAGATAACTGGCAAGAAAATTAGCTGGAGATACAGCATAGTCAGTGGTGACCTACTTATAAAATTCTTCTTAAAATGTCAGACAATAATATTATTACCTTGTGTATGTAGGCTATTTTATAACTCTAATTCAACACATGCCTGTCATTTTTTCCTAATAGCCTTACATACTTTTTTAAAATGTAAGGCAAAATTATAATTCTAGATAAATTAATTAAAACAATTTTATAGATAGTTTAGCCAGCAATCATTTAAAATCAAATTTAAATTCTAAATTCCTCATGCAGAATCCTTATTTTTTCTCTTGACATTCATTATTCCACACTGACTGACACCGTAGGATCTAAAACATAGTTTGATTGTCATTCATTCATTCATTCACCATTATGTGCTAGAGCTTTTGTTCAGCCCTGGAGACACAAAACTGAGAAATAAATTCTGTCCCAACTCTCAAGGAGGTCACAGCCAATTGGATTGTGTGTGTCTCGTAGGATGCTTCGTGTAATGAGATGCACATTATGATGCTCACGTTATAAATGTGTGCACTGTGTGGGGAGCTGGGAAACTTCATAGAGGAAGTGATGCCCAGTGAGTCTTAAACGTGGCCAGCGGACAAGGAGGACAAGAGAATCAAGCAGAATCAGCAGGCAGGGCAAATGCTTGAAGGCATGCAAAAGAACAGCCTGGCAAGGAACTTATGGCTGCTGAGGAACCAATGTGGCGTGGAGGATAGGTGACCAGTATCAAGGGGGTTGGGGGAAGGATCAGGGACCTCAGATTCCATGCAAAGGGTTACAAACTCATCTCTGGTAGCTGGGTAGCCAGACAGAATTTTCAGCAGAGACATGTTAGGATCCAGCATGCATTTTGGAAAGATTTCTCTGGTGGTAGGAAGAGGGTATATGCACAAGGGAAGTGTGAAGGATGAAACAGGGAAGTCCACATCCAAGATGGTGGGAGCAGTCCTCAGCAAGCCTGAGTCTATGCAGTGGTGGGTCCACATCTGAGATGGTGATGAGCAGTCCTTTGCAAGCCTGGGTCTGTGCAGTGGTGGGTTCCACATCCAGGATGGTGGTAATCCATCCTCGGCAAACCTAGGTATGTGCAGTGGTTGGACCACATCCAAGATGGTGAGCAGTCCTCAGCAAGTCTGGGTCTGTGCAGTGGTTGGTTCACATCCAAGTTGGTGAAAGCAGCTCTTAGCAAGCCTGCGTCTGTGCAGTGGTGGGGTAGAAACTGGATTGCTGTCAATGAAGACTGAATAGAAAATAAGGTAGTGCACGCAACAAAAAATAGCCTGGGTTTTCAAGACATTTGAAAGTGAAGGAAAGGAGAGAGAGAGATCAGGGACTAGAAACCAGAACCTGTTTGAAGCTATTTTTTTTCTTTTTTTTTTAAAGAGGGAGATATTTAAATGTTGAAGAAAAAAGAATATTTGTTCTTTCATCTTTTTTTCTAACAGGTATCTAAACTCACATCACATCTATTTTATTAAGTTGTTTTTGAGAGGATACGAATGCTGGAGAAGAAACTTCCTGCATTTAAAAAAATTAATCTGAAATGGTTGATTATTTCTTCTTGAAAAAACAAAAAGAAAAGGAAAACTCAACAAATAACAACATAAGTTACTCTAACCAGCTAGCAACCTGTGTCTGAAATATGGGGAGAGCCACAGAAATGACAACACCTGGACAAGCTGTGTGGGACAAAGATGGCCTATTCTCACTTGAGAGGTCCATACTCTAAGTTCTTGTGAAGAACTTGCTAATTTACTGTAGCTTATCCTACCTAGTTTATTGTAACATCTTCTTTAATTGATATACTTGCCTCTGATGGTTGCTGTCTATCATGTCCCTGATTATTTATCAAGAGTCATTAGCTGTAAGAGGAAGACCTGTGAGTCAGCTGTCAGCTCTCCATGGGACTGGGGAAAGATCAAGAAGAGGAGGTCACATCCCAGGTGGGGACCTCCAAGCCCTTGCTCTTGCATCTAACGGTGGAAAGTTTTAACACTAATATGTTAGTGTCACCAAAGTATCATCTCACTTTATTTGCTTCATCTTTATTCATGCAAATTTCACAGCATACTCTTGATATCCTATAATTCATTGAAAAGGTATCAAGGGAGGAATGAGGGATGAGGGCTGGTTGGAATATGCTAATCTGATCCCTGAAATGATATTCTGTAACTGCCTTCCCTCAAATATGGAGAATAAAACAAACTAGACCAAAGAAAGAACCTAAAAGTATACTTTACCTAGAGATAACCTTATATACAAAGCCCACTGAAGAAACAACGGAACAAAGGACTGTGTAATGGTTATTTGTATTTCACAGGTATTCACTATGGCATGGTTTTATATAAAGAATGACCACATTTAGAGTCTATGATACTCAGTGATTTATCACAGAAACAACTGAGTACTACATATTCTCACTCATAAGCAGACTCTGAATATTTAGCATAATACTATAAGAAAGTGATTGGCAGTAGCCTGAAACTACCAGGGAAGTGGGGGTGGGGAGGGCATATAACATCAATAAAGGTACCTGATCTCAAACCAGGCGAAGTGGGGACCAAAGGAAGGACCAAACTTTACCTGCATGATGATCACTTATATACCTAATCCTGAATTGTACCCCATATCTTGAAAATTAAAACACACACACACACACACGCACACACACACACAGAAGAATGACTATACTTGATTTAAAATGAGCATTTATTTAGCAAAATTATGTAATAATGCCAAATTCTCAATGGCACTTTAAAAACATTCATCTGGTTTCTTCTTACATAACTTCACACATTAGGTGAGGTGAAGCATTACAGCAGAGTGGTTAACAACATGGACTTGCAGCCAAATATATTTGGGGTGAGATCCAGGCTCTGCCATTTACTATCATATAATGCAGGCATTAATTACTTCTTCTGAATCTCTCAATATTATTCAGGCCTCTTAGGGTAATTGTAAAAAACAGAAGAACACCGATTATGAAAAACATTTAGCACAGACTGTCATGCAGTAAACATTCAATAATTTTAGTGATTTTTTTTATTATGAAAGTGTGGCAAGGTGGTGTTTTGGAATTTTTACATATATTTTGTTCCCTATTAAATCTAGCTACTTTATCTTCTCTTCTCCCTCTGTTTTCTTTCTCATCATTCCTTTTCTATGGCAGCAAAATCATTCCAAGCTTCCTGCCCTCCAGTCATGGTTGTTAACAGCAGAAATGAGAGGAGAAATCACATACATTAATCCATGGCCTTAGAGTTTCTAAAGTGGACATACTGTATGAAATATTTGTGGAAGTAGGACTGTTATTTAGTCCCTTCCTCCTGCTCCAGGAGAAATAAACCTTCCCTGGTAGGATAGTGTGGGGTGGGGGGTGGGGTGGTGAAAAGTCTGCGCAGAAATGAAATAGTTGGTTCCCAGGTCACAGGACACATGGCAGAGATGGCCGTGTGAGGTGTTTAAGCCAACAGAGCCTGAGACCATCACACAGAGCTTCCCAAGAGAACTGCCTGATTATTCTGGCACATAAGTAGCTGAGCAGGGGTCTGCAGAAGCCCCTTATGGTGTCATTGTCGGTCAACAAGTCAAGACCACACTGGCACAAAGACATTTCAGGGGACAACTGTCAGGTCAGAAGATGTCTAAGAACAGAAGCCTCCTCCTCCTACTCCCTCTTCAGCACAGTGCGCTAAGTAAGTTCCCAGAACATAAAGGACGCCATGGAAGAATGGGAGAAAATGTTGACCCAACTGAGTTCATTCTGAATTGACTAAGAATAAGTTCTTGCCCCCAGGCAGGATAAAGTCTTGAGACAAACATTAAATTCAGTTATTTAAAAAGGAAATCCTAATAAAAAAGTTAGAATTTTGAAGTCTTAGTCTGTAGCCTGCAAGAATCTTTCCAGTTACAAAAGAAATATTGAGCTGACCTTGTAGAACTAAGGAGGTGGTTATGTAGCTTCAGTGTAAGTGTGGGCAGGCAGAATGGTGGCTAGTAAAGTCAACTGCCACAGCCCAGAAGCAGGGCCATGAAAGAGGAAGCAAACAGTCAAGATGTGGAATTATTTATGATAAAAAATGACAAGGCCGTTTTGGCCTGCTTCTATTCCTTTAAGTTACAGGTCATGCAACAACTTAAAAGGACATGGTTCCACATGCCTGGAATGCCCTCCATTCCTCCCCACTCCTTAGCAAACCCCTCTTTTCTTCTTAGTTTTTCAGTATAAAAAAATTTACTGAAACTCAATGTTCTTGTCCCTTATGCACAGATGCCTCCTGTCCCCCCAGACCTCTTGCAGAATGAGTGCAGCATTCCTCTGTACTCTGAAGCTCCTGGCACACACTGCACATTTATCAACACTTAGCACTACGCTGATTGCTAACATTTATCGGGGACTTACTTTGTGCCAGACACTGTCATGAGCACTATATATATACATCAATCAACTAATTTCCTCATTCTTCTGAAGAAGGTGCAATGAAGAACTCCATTTTCCAGAGAGGAAAACCAACCCAGAGAGGTGGAGTTGCTCTCCTTAGGTAATGGCATTAGGCAAGTGAATTGCAAACACAGGTGATCTGAGCCTGGAGCACCGTTTTTCACCACCACGTACCAGAAACTTAACTAGAGGTTCCCCACCCTTATTTCACCCAGTAGCCAGTGTGCTCCTTCATCTTTCTGTGCACTCACATGACAAACAGGTATGGCATCCTCCTGTGTGCTCGACAGGCTATCCTGGGAAGGAAAGACTCCCTTGCCATGCCTATAACACCACAAGCCTTTAGTGCATGCTGCAGAAACTGTCCTGGCAGACATGAGATCCTGGAATCCAGCACAGTCCTCCTCAACCTCAGCTGCACACCGGAGTCATCTGGGCATCTCTAAAAACATGATGCCGATTCCCGTATCCAGAAATTATGACTTAATTGGCTTGGGATAGGTCCTAGGCATTGAGATTTTTAAAAATCTCCCAGGGGTTAGAGCTTCTGCGCTGGAATCTCCAGTCTGGTAAAGATTCATAGAATAAAATATCTTGGCACAGCCATGTAAAATTGTTTCCTGTGGAGGATTAGTTTCCCTATTCTATAAAATTTCGCCCATTAAGAAGAAAGATAAGCATATTCATACAATCCAGGAGTGGCGAAGCAGAGCGCAGGACGAGGGCCTGAGCTCACCTCATCTGCAGGCAGCTCCAGGCTTCCCCTACTCGCTAACAGGTAAAACAGAATGGAGCAGGGCAGTGTCCTTCAGAAGCTCCCTACCAGGCTGAATGTGAGGAAGACACAGCTTTACCACACAGCTCACCAGGGAGCTTCAGGAACAGCATGGACATTTGATTTACAGAGGAAACTGGCGAAGGACTAAAGCGTCTGCCCCGCCAGTAACAAGCAGGACTGCCTTCGACGCCTGCGCGGCAGCCGCCAACCTGCCCTGGACCAGCCAGCATCTGTCTCCCCTGCCAGGCTCCTTTAGCCCCAGGCAGAGAGGAAGTTGTGAATTATTTGAGAATATGCTGAGAGTGTCCTGCCTGGGTGACGGGAGTCTCATAAATCATTCCTTCTCTGTACTTGATCTCTCTTTCAAGCGAAGTAATGTCAGCTCACTGGGGACCCCATGCCCGGGAATCAATGTGAAGGTGTGGTTTGGGTGTGCTGAGCTGCAAGAAGAAACAGAAGACAGAGCTAGAGAAATGGCAGAGGGGCCAGCAAGAAGATAATGTGACAGCAACAGTAATAACATCTAATTATTACTGATTACTTTTCTCACTAGCATTTTTCATCACCTCCCAACATATGATTTCTTTGGTTTTTGAAGTTTTCTCCCCACTTGAACACAGCCTCTCTGGTGACAGGGATGTGTCTCATTCCTGTTGTAACCCAAGTGCCTAGAACAGTACCAGGCAGAGAGCAGTTGCTGTTAAATATTTGCCGAGTTAATTAAATAAAAATAGGACCAATGTGCCATGCAAATAGTCCACATGAACTCACTTAATCCTCACAATAACACTGAAAAGTAGACATTACTGATACCTTTTAGAAATGAGGAAACATACTCAAGATGTTTACAAAATTCCCCCAAATTAAGTATGTAGTTAGAGGAGGTTCTCACTTAGCTTTGTCTGCCACCGAGACAAGAATAAAAATTGGTGAGATTTTTAGGATACACTTGGACTCTTTGCCACTTCCCATTGTGCACAATGAATTTTATATACTAATGTTGTTTGTTCTTTCTTTCTTTTAGGGTCTTACTCTGCCGCCCAGTCTGGAGTGCAGTAGCACAATCATGGCTCACTGCAGCTTTGACCTCCTGGACATGGGTGATCTTCCTTCCTCAGCATCCCAGTTAACTGGGACCATGGCATGTACCACCATATCTAGCTAATTTTTTGATTTCTTGTAATGACAGGATCTCGCTATGTTGCCCAGGCTAATCTCATATTCTTGGTGTCAAGCAATCCTCCCACCTCAGCCTCTCAAAGTGCTGGGATTACAGGTGTGAGCCACTGTGCCCAGACACTAATGTTCTTATAGATCTCAGGTAAAAGCAGCCATATCTTGTGCACACCAGGCAACTTTTTTCAAAGTCCTCATGTATTGACATTTGACAATTTTTAAAATGTACATTGTACTGCAGTATCTCATGTCCTGGGGGTGTAATAAGCCACAACTGGACATACCCATATTATAGATCACAACTGCATGTGCATGCACGTGCACACACATACCCACACAAACACACACATACACACACACACTGCATACACTTACACACACATTCTCAAGACAGTCAAAGGTAAATGGACTGGCCAAAGTCAAAAATAAGTCACAACTGCATCAAGAACAGAGTGCCAAAAGATCCTTACTGT
The DNA here is from genome assembly GCA_963574415.1 of Tarsius wallacei. NCBI lineage: Eukaryota > Metazoa > Chordata > Mammalia > Primates > Tarsiidae > Tarsius > Tarsius wallacei. The sequence goes on from CAUYQG010267516.1 coordinate 27,182, forward strand.
TGTTCTGGTAGCTGTGTGTTCTGGATCTCCCTGATAAGTGTGTTGTCTCCATTGTTCTTCTAAGATTCATTAGTTACAGTTTAACCACCATTTCTCATTTGAAAAAGACTTTGACGCCATTACATCTACTCAGTCAGAAGGGGTTTAACTTGAAAAAGGGTTTAGGTTGGTATGAATGCTTATAGTGATTAAATTATCAGTCCATGTAGTTTGTATTCAAGTGTCTTCTAAAGAGCAATCATGGGGTTTGTCAGAAATCATCAACCACTTTTGTTGGTTGATGAGTAAGGGTAGCTGACAGGAGACATGTGTAGAAGAACCTAGGCACTGATACACTACTAAAGCAATGGCTAGGATATTCTCCTACTCAAGGCAAGTAGAACTTATCTCATATGGTACCAAATGATGCTTTCCCACGACAGACTATTCTGAGTCTTCACCATGAAGACAGGCTGAGTTCCTCGAAAAAGGGGTTCAGATTATATTTGCCTAACTTGTATGAAGTTCTATGACTGACTCTTATGCAGCGCAATTGGATACCTAACAGGTGCCAAGTGCAGCTGACTAATTAAAATAAAGGTTAATAAATAACACTAATCAATCCATATTCATAATTTAAGAGTATATTATAATGTTAATTACTTCAACTATAGTGGAAACAACAAAATAAAACTACAACAAATAATCTTAATATATTGGCTAAAATACCCTAAAAGCAAATGAAGTAGCTATGGGAAACAGCTCTGATAAATACTATGCCAATTATTTTCTTCTCTGTGTGATATAATTTTGATAGTATAACAATGTGGCGTTGGAGCTCAAGAAGATCACTCCCTGGAGAAGCACATGAATGACAAATTGTCCAAGGAACAATTCTCTTCTTTATGAAAGAGAGTTGATCTTATCATCTGGACCAGGGGATGTTAGAATGTTTACTTGGCTCAAAAGCAGATGTAATCTCTGTGCCACAAATAAGCTGGAAATGTGAGTGTCTCCTAGACCAAACTGTGAGACAGGTACAAAGTGTAGAAGGAAAGTGGCTGAAAATCTGCTTGACCAGGAACTAGCCATCAAGACCCTAGTTGACCACCAGGAAGATTAAAACTTAAACCTGGCTAATAACATCATATGAAGCCTACATTTGCAGAAAGAGAATCAGCTGGTGAATATCAGTCTAGCAAACTGAGCATGTCAATAAAGAATCTGAAAATACAGCTCAGGACAGTTTTGAAGCAAGAAAAGTAGCCACTGATGAAAGATAAATGTGTGTCTTTTTGGTTTGTTTCATTTTGTCTGCTCTGTTGTCATTGTTAATCTTTAAAATAGAGCTTTGCTGCTTAACTTACTGTGATGATGAAATGTTCAATAATCTGTGCTATCCAATGGGGTAACCACATGTGGTTATTGGGTACTTGAAATATGAATGGTGTGATTAAGAAGTTAAATGTTTAATTTTAATTAATTTTTACTTAAATTTAAATAGCCACTCATGTCTAGTGGTTACTATACTGAGCAGTATAAACTGAAAGTCACAAAAATCAATAGAGGACCCAAGAAATTCAGGACAATGAATGGTTTAGAAATGACTATGGACCCAAACTAAATAGACACAAATAATTACTGAAAGGGTTTAGTATCCCTAATAATTCTGGCAATGATGTCAACCCAAGTCAACCTTAGTCTAATGATCTATGAAGCTTGGTTTTCTTAGATAAGATGAAGACAAAGAAATTTACCACGGTGTATTGCCCTATAAACTACAAAAGATAACCCATCTATGATTGAAAATTGAGCTACCTTTATACATGTAAATTCATTCACTAAAATTAGCATATTTATGTAATACACCCACTATGTTTAGGTACCCTAAGAGGCCATTTTAAGGTTGTAGTTGTTCATGTTATGTTTGTGGTGATTAGAACATGCTGTGGTAGCACATGGAGGGGCACCTCATCATGACAGAGGATTAAGAGAAGATTTTTCAGAAAACATGTCTCTTGAGTAGATTCTTAAAGATGAGCAGGCAGCTAAAGATGTTGAGGATATTATAAAAGGCCTTCTATGAAAAGAAAATAATTTAAGCAGTGGCTAAAATGAGTAAAACTGTCAAGTGCATGTACAGAATTGACAAACAACTACATACCTGAGGGCTATTATGTAGGGGTAGAAGTAGTGGCATATGAAGAAAGAATGAAAGGTAAAGGCAGAAAAATCATAGGCAGTGATCATACTGTGATCACCATATGTACTAAAAAAACTGATTTGAATTATCTGGCAGCATAGGAAATCTTGCATGGCTTTAAGAAGTATTATTTAAATAAAACGCTGTATACAAAGATAATTACTTGTTAGAGAATTACGGTTCTATACTTGTAGGGGGAGATGGAGATGTATGGTGAGGCATATCAAGGGTTGGTGGGAGAATGTTTATAGACAGATATTCTAGCTAAGGTAATATATTTTTGAAGTGCAAATGAGATATAATAAGGGCCTAAATAAGTTACTGGTAAAGAAGTTGGAAGAGAGGTGAATGATAAAAAAAAAAAAAAAAAAAAAATGAGAAAAATCTACTCTTCTCAATGACTACTAAGCTGTGGAGGATAAATGAAAAAAAAATTCATGGATAAATCCCAGGTTTCTGACCAGAGTGAGTGAGATTGTGATGTCATGAAAAGAGAAAGGGGTTATAGATAAAGTAGCAAATGGGGAGAGATTTGACAAGTTTTGAACATATTAAGTTTGAGGTTCCTGTTTCAGACATTCCCATGCACACATCTCAGAAGAGAGATTTGCAATAAAGATGTGGATGTGGCAGTCATCAGCATGAAACAGTTAAAATAATGATGATTAAAGATGGATTCTGAGGGAGACTGAGTAAGAACAAAGAGGAGATGAAGGTGGAACTGTAGGAGTCCCACTGTGTAAGGGCAGCTCTAGGGAGAGGAGTCTATGAGGAAGATCTGGGAGAAATGTCCACAAATAGAGGAGAAAACAAGAGAAGTTGCTATGTTGTAAGAAAGGAGAAGACAGGGAACAAATGGACTGCATGTAAAGCAGAAAAGTCTCCAATGACAAGAGCTGAAGTGTGTCCATTGGACTCCGTTTTGAGAGAACAGCAACCATTACGAGAGCAATCTCTGAGGACTTTACACATAGAACAGAAATCAAATATCAGGGGGTGGTTAGAAGACAAAGAACAAAGAACTAGTAGAATTACTGAGGGTAGCATGGCTGGAAGGAGAGATAATCTTGAAAGATAGTTTCTCTGGAAGATGGGATGGAGTAGAAGGAGGGTGGTGAGTAGATGGCTTTTATTTCTTATAAACCTTTCATTTTTTTTCATATTATCTCATTGACATGTTTTACTGTATAATTAAAAACACACAAAAAGATAAAAATCATCATGAAGATAAAATAGTTCTGGGAGCAAACATTTAACAAAAATGGATGACTAAGAAAGAAAATAGAAACCTAGGTAAGAATCTCTTTTAGAACCATATTTAAAGTCACAGAAAGTATATGATTCAGGGAAAGGACCTAGCAGACAGTAAGAAGGGGAAGGGAAGGCTAGATAAAAGACAGAGGAGATCATTGATATAGCAATAACTCATAGATGATGAGCAAAAGAGGACTAAAAGATCAAGTGGAAGGGTTGATCTTATATGGTAAGAGGCACATCATTTTCAGAGACTAGAGAAAAAAAGGTGAATATAGATACATTTTTTGACATGTATGTAGTTGAGAGGATCGAAAAGATCATTCTTCTTGCAAAGATTAAAGAATATAGTATAAGGGTTTGAGAGGAGAAGTGAAGAGTTGGAATGGTAATCTGAAGAATGGGAAAGAGGTCTGGCCAAAGATAAGAGAAATACTTGTTGTGTAGCTTTAGGGATTAGCTGAGGCTGGAGGCCATGAATTTATATATATAGTGGCAAAAATTCAGTGTTGTGAGAATTTCTTCAGCTGAACTCAGCAACCTGAGTATGAAACAGAGAATTTGACTGTCATATCGATCCATCATGGTAAGTGTGGTAAAAGGACAAGGTTACAAAGGGAGCAAGTTGTGTTGAGAAATAGATGAGATGATCGACCACTAGGTCAGAACTGAGCGGGAAGAGAAAGTAGTCCAAGAGGAGGCTGACAGATTGGGAGAAAAAGGGGAGCTAAGAATTTCTAAAGTTGAAGACAGATAAACCAAGGAGCACATGAGAGCTGAAGGAAGTTTCAATTCAGAGTTAAGGTCTCAAGATTCTGAAATAGATTGAATTCGAATTGAATTTCAGTTTTGCCATCACTAACTAGGTGTGTGGTCTTGGGAAAATTATTCAAATTTTTTGTGATTCAGTTTTCTTATGTGTACAATGGATAATAACATTTACCTCAGAATGCTTTTACAAAGACTAGATCCAAAATAACTTATCTCAAGCAGTTAAAATAATTCTTCAGTAAATAGTAGGAAACAAACACACACAAACAATGGAGATTCAGATGTTGAGGTAAAGAATCTTTGTGAAAACTGGCCCCTAATGTAAACCCACCCCAAATGATTCCCACCTTCTTAAGTAGAACCCTCCAACACTGACCGTGGGTGGTCTGGCATTCAGAAGAATGTGTCAGATGTGATGGTATCTAATTCACAAAGTCTAGATCATAAAAGACACTGCAGCTTCTACCTTGGTCTCTCTTGGGTCACTTTAGAGGAAGCCAACTGCCATGTCATGTCATGAAATCATTCAAGCAGATCAAGATGTCCACATGGTGAAGAAATGAGGCATCCAACCAATTGTCGGCAGCCACTTGTCAGTCATACGAGTAAACCATCATGGAGGAAATATCTAGATTGGTACCTTACAGAATCATTCAGTAAGACAATAAGTCATGCCTCAGAAGCAGGCATAATGACTACACCTTCATGAGAAACCCAAGCATGAACCACCCATCTAACTCATTCTTAAATTTCTGAAGCACAGAAACTGAATGAAATAAATGTTTATTGTCATTTTAATCTACTAAGTAAGTATTGGGGGTAATTTGCTACATTACAATAAGTAATTAATACAAAATTTGCTACCTAGAAAAAGGGTGCTGCATAAAATGCAGGCAATGCAAAGACTAAAAGAATACTGAGATCAGTGTTAGTGAAAGCCTAAAAGGGCTCAAAGAGACTTCTAGCATAGGCCTCATGGCTCTTGGGAAGGTAATGAGTAAGAGTTTAAAGAAAAGTGAAAAAAACTATTGCTAGAAACTGGAAGAAAGGTGATTGTTATTATATGGGGCAGAAAATTTAGGAACATTGTTGCCTGTAAAAATATGGAAAATAGGAAATCTATCTAATGAATTAGGTGAACCAGATAAGATTTCCAGGCAGAGTTGAAGGTGCACCTAAGTTTTTCATGTTGTTTATATAAAAATGAGAGAAATAAAACAAAAGAAAGGGCTTTTAAATATAAAGGAGCCAAGGATTTCTGGTTTTGAATATTTCTACAATCTAGATGGCGAATGGTGTTAAAATTGTTTTAAAAGTCTTCTAGGCAAAAAATAACACCTAGTAAACTATCAGGAAAACATGATGCTAAAGATTTTAAACTGAGAGTGCAGATGAGAAATCTTTTGTTAATATCTCAGAAATATCTAGGTTGGTACCTTACAGAACCACTCAGTAAGACAATAAGGCTTTTAAAAACTAAGAAATTTTATCTGAATGCAGAAGCCCAACATAGACAAAGGCTTGTCTGCAAGATTGTTGAGTAATTTTTTTTAATAAAGTGAACCCCAATAATATTCACAGAAGACCCACACATTTTAAAAAGAATTGTACTGGCAAGTATTCTTTCAAGTTGGAATGAAAAAGACAGCAACAGTACAAAATGAAAGAAGTTTCTGGATGCCCAAACAACACACACAAAAGGCAGGCAGGAAAAAAAAAGTACTCAGCAGCAAACGAAGCCAATCTATAATGAAAAAGGAAGAATGAGTGAGAAGGTAGAATCAAGAGCCTAGAGCATAAAGCAAAGAACCATGGAGAATTACTCCCAGTCCTTGAATCTGATTGAAGAAACTGTCAACATGTACTTTGCTGGATTTCAGAATTACTATGAACCAGTAACTCCAATTACATCCTGTTTTACTCTTTTTCTTGAATGGACAATTTATACTGATTATACCATGCCTGCCCTTCCATTGTATGTGTGTCCATGTGTGTGGGGAGAGGACACATCCATCTTTTGAGTTCATAGGTCTTCAGATCGAAAGGAAGCTTACTAAAAGGCTATATGCAACGAAAAACACTAGAGGAGCTTCATTGTCATCTACAACTAATGTAAGAGATGAGATTCTGAAGTTTAAGGAGATGCTATAATTGGGTAAAACTATTCAGTGCTTTGGGAGGAGGTGAGTGTGATTTACATTTTGGAGGGATGTGAACCATTAAGGGACAGAGAGTGAACTGTGGTCGTCAGCCTCTAAAATGTCCCCAACCATCCTTGTCTTCTGATAATTATGTCCCTATGCAGAATCCTTCCACGCTGGATTATAGTTCATTTCTGCACTACAGCAGAAGCAACAGTGGGTAACTCCTGAGGCTATGTCATAGAAGACACTGAAGTTCCTACCACAGTCTCTTTCTTGGATCACTGACATGTTGTAAGGACATTCATACAGCATAAGCATTATGGAGATGTGCACATGAACTGAACTGAAGGCTCTGCCAATAGCCAACACCAACTTGCCAGTGTACTGGGGAGAAAATCTTCCATCCCCAGTTGAACCTTTATGACTACTGCCCTAGCCAGTACATTGACAACAACCTCTTGAGAAACTCTGAACCAGAACCACCAAGCCAAGCCACTCCTAAGTGCCTGGCACACAGAAATTGACTGAAAGGATAAATGTTTATTGCTATTTTAAGAAATTAATTTTCAGAGTAATTGGTATATAGCAATAAATGCTTATTAAAATTTCCTGATGATGAAATATTCAGTTTGTGGTTATTGAATATGAATGATGAAAGTGAAATGAATTTTGTTCCTTGGAGATGAAGGAAACATCTCAAAGTCAAGGAGTTGAATTATGTCCATGTGGATGCTTACGTCACCTGGATGAAGGTGTGACCGAAACAGAGTAACATACTTGCCCAGTTTCCAAATTCTTCAATGAGTTTAGGTTAGTGGTTTGCAAGGAGGTGAAAGTTTGTAAAAATAAGAATAGAAGCATAGCAAAAAAAGATTCAAAAGAAATAGATTTATACCATATTAATTTTTCAAGGGCAGAGCTTATTGCCTGGATGGCAATTTTGGGTCCCGTCATACTCAGGGCACTTATGCCCCTGAATTTTTGTTGTTTCACAAATATAATAGCAATCATAAAGGCAATAAAAATTAAAAATGACAAAGTCCCAACTTTTTTACATGCTAAGTACTCTGTTAGATCTCATGAGTTAATATTTGTGGATATGTTAATGTTAATAATTATATAGCTAGAGCATAAGAAAAAATGTACAGTTTCCCTTTTTACCAATTACTCTGCCACAATAATTTACATGACACTATATGTTCTTTATAATTTTTATTTAAAATAATTTTTTAAATGAATATAGGATAATTTGTTTAGCTATTCCCATATTGCTGACTTTTACTTTTACTTTTTTCCAATAAAAAATCATGCTGTATAGAGAGACCTTCCTCCTACTTTTGAGCTATTTCTTCATGAAAATTTTTCTTAAGTAAAATTCCTGGATCAAAAAGGCCCCTGTTCGTTTTAAATGGCAATAAAACAAGTTTATTCCTTATTCTGGTATAGACTTAAAATAAACTATGAGATGCCACAGGATTAGATAAAATGGGAAAGAAGAAAAGAGAGTTGGGCATCAAAAAAATGATTGCCAAGGAAAGGTAGAAATGGTGTGGCATTTGTTGGACCAAAGCCATTATCTCTATGCTCAGACTGTAGTTGAGGAGCTTTCTTATATTTTATTTTAGACACTTCCCTCACTCTTTTACTGCTCCTTTTCCCTCATCTTATTGGTCAGTATTAATCAGACCCTTATCATACAACCCATAGGATACCTAAATAATTCTATACTGGACAAAATTAAGAAGTAGAGAGTATGTACTGGGTGTTGGGCAGGCATTGTGCTGGGGTGTTAAGCATTACCATTCTCATTTCAAAGAAGACTGGCTGAGAAGTCAAGCACATTATCCGTGTTTGAATAATGAAGAATTAGTGAAGATCCAAATCGCAAAACCCATGTCCATTCTTTCATAGCACACCATTGCAGTGGGGCTTAATGTCTTATAATAAACACTAATCCAAATAACTTATAACTCCTTTCTAAACAAAGAAAAAATAAATAAATCCTTTATGTCAAAGTTCTTGCTGAAGTCAGATTTTTTAAATATTGGGTTAATTTTGCCACTTTTCTAGTGAATGTGATTTTAAGCGTGATGCCACTTCAACATGCTTAGGACCAGAAAATTCCTAAGTGTCAGAGAGTTACAAGCTTGTCTGTTGAAGAGTAGACCATATTCTGTGGTCTGAGAGGTTAAAACAGCCTACCTAACTCATATACACAAGTGCATACACCTTTCACTAGTGTAAACTTTCCATTTTATTTTTTATATTAGGTCCCCAAAGAGTACTTTGGATAGCTAATTCTGTAAAGAATGTTCCCAGCCTACAAAAATTGCAACTCGAAGTATGATCTGTACAGAAAAATATATCAGCTGTGCTCCACCAGCCTATTAAGGCCCTCAGCTTGGGCTGTGCTTCCCACCCCAGCTTATATGTAAGGAGACAGCTCTCAATGTTTTCGATAGATTAAGAGCTCAATTTGTCATACTATAGTTGTTTACTGTCTGCAGTGTTTTTAAAATACCAGATGTATCTCTTATTGAAAGTGGTCTGTTTAAGTCTCTTCATTATTTTGTAGTTGAATCAGCTATTTTACATTAATTAAAAAACAAACAAAAACTATAGTAGCATGTGGTACATTCAATCTTGTATTATAAACTCTCAGAAAGGTGAAAATGTCAAGAAGGGTTACTAATGAAGGGGATCAAAATATGCCACGCCAAAATGTGCCTCTTTGGCATAAGGATTATTTTGAGCTGAAGACAATTGAGAAATAGCAGATGATAAACCGCCCCCCACCACCACCACATTTGCCTAAAAGCAGGCTTAGACTCATAATCACCTGAGATAACGCTAGGCTCTTATCAGCCCTGAAATAGGACTCAGCTGACTCTACATAACAAATCTTACTGAAATATCCTTTTTAATTCAATTTTCCCATATATTTACCTCTTCACAGTTTTCATCCAGGAAAGCCTAGACCCCCTTTCCTCTGTCTTGTCACTTTTTTGACAAATGTATTGTTCTTTGTTAAGATGCTATATAAGCCCAAGTTCTAAGCACTCCTTTGTCACTTATCACTGAGTTTCTTCCATGTGTTTGCATGCTGCATTTGTAAATAAAATTTGTATTTTTTTTCTTGTAAGTCTGCCTTTTGTCAGTCTAATTTTCCAGATCCCAGGCAATAAGTCTAAGAGGGTGGAAGAAAAAAGTTCTTTTTTCCCCTACACTAGTATTCTGGAATTAACTTTACAAACAGCTGTGATATTTGAAAAAGAACTACCCACAGGCACCAATCAACAAGCTATAGCTAAAAAAAGTGCTGCTGCAGATGCAGAAAATTCCATGGGTGGGATATGGTACCAGCCTAATAATTATCTCCTGGAAAATCCCACCAGCTGATAGCCAGATGATTAAAATATGTATTTGTGTATGTTGAGATGGAGGAAAGGGAAGATAGTTATGTGATAAGATTGAAAAGGGAAGATGAGGACAAAAATGTGTGTTTGTTATATTATTTTCTGAATTTTTGAATGATCATCTATCAAGTGTAGCAGCACCCAAAGCTAGCTTACCATCACCACCATCACTATAATCATCAACTAAGTCTCAAAGGACATTCAAAATCAAAATTCTTACCTATCACCATTGCTATTGACTTTTGGTACAAATCAGTCATTTGGTTTCTTTTTTGCTTCTTCAACTTATTTCAACAAACAGATTGAACTTCTACTACAGAGATACAATCATAAATAAGGCTGGTGTTTTAACTTAATTTTTGTTTATTTCTTCCCCCTCCTCAAAAAAACAAAAAAAACCAAAACAGCTCATCAGTGTCTGAATATAACCTGTCAGTCCCAAATTTGCATAGTTCTTAGAAGAGTCAGAGGGTGTGGAAAGACAGGAGAGAAGTATGTGTCAAAGGATAAGTGTCAGGGAAAGATACTAATGTAGAACAGACTTATTTGTACTACTTGCATTTTAACTAAAGAAGTGAAAAGAGCAGTAACATATCCATGATGTATCTATTTACGTGTTCTCATAACTAAGCCTGTTTCTCGCCTGCCCCTTGGCTATAGGTTCAATGCAAACAGTGGAGGCCAGGTATGCTTGGTTCACTGTTACTTTTCCTGAGCCACATCTTGTGCCTGACATATCATAAATACACATATTCCATTAGTGTATATTTGCTGAATGAATGGATCTCATATTAAATAAAACAACTTGAATATGGGTAGAAAAAGCAGCCGAAGGTGTTAAGTTATTCTTCCTTGAGACATTCTTCAATGTTCCTTCAGACTATTTCTGTACCATCTACATTGGTAGGAAAGAAAGACCTGGGGAGCCCTCTCAGTATAATTTATTATATTTATGTAGCACCTATCACCTTGCTACTGTATCTAGGTCAGTGATTCCCAAAGTTTGCTTCATAATATGCCAGAATATCTCTGTGGGGCCATAGCTTTTTAAAAATATTCTCAAAATAAAATTAATTTTTATGCCATTTAATTTTTAAAAATAAATAAGGGCTATGAAGGGGAGGTGTTATGGAAGCAAGAACACCATGCTAAACTACAACATTTCCAGGGAAGTTGGCAACCAAGGATTTGTGTTTATTCCAAGGTAGTTATCGATTCCTTTATTTGTTCATTTTTTTCAACAAACACTTGTTAATTGTTTACTTTGTGCCAGACAATATGCCAGGTATTTGAGATATAATGATAGGTAGCGCATGATACTTACTCTAAACCTGTTCATTTGAAGGGCAGTGTGATGGAGAGACAATATGATATGAAGCCCAAAGATTCAAATCTAATATCCACTGGGTGCCAGCAGGGGGAATAGAGAGTGCATAATACTGTATGCCTGACCTTTTCTGGTGTCTATATTCCTCATAATTAGCACTACCTAAGGAAACCTCTGCTGTATGCAATCCACTATATCTGGAGTCTTACAGAACTTAACCTATCTTATGCATTCACATATGTTCCGAAGACTCTGACATTGAGATGAACAGACCCAGCCAGCCTGCAATTCAGTATCTCTGTCTTCTGACACTTGGTATGCCCCATAATCAGGCACCTCAGAGGTAAATTGAACATCCTCATTGGTAAACCAATTTCCTCACCCTGATACCTGATTTTTTTAAAGTTTTAAAACAGAGTTTGTTAGCTAGAAAAAGAGAAGGAAAAGGGAAGATTCACGGCAGAAAGACCTGCTATGGGCAAGTTTCCTACAGAAAAACTGACAGTACCTGATTTTTTATTAGCACGCCTAGGTTAAAACTTTGAAAACATTTTTGATGCTTCAAGATATTACCAGAGTATAATCCTTGGAGTCATAAAGATGAGTTCAACTCCCAACTCTGTCACTTGTGTACACTGAGCAGTATGACTGAATTTCTTCTCCCACAAAAGAATAGTAGTCTGGTCAGGCTCAGTGGCTCAGCCCATAATCCCAGCACTTTGGGAGGCTGAGGAGAGTAGATTGCCTGAGCCTGTGGGTTCGAGACCAGCCCAGGCAACTTGGCAAGACCTCGTCTCTACAATAAATACAAAATTAGCTGCGCGTGGTAGCATGTGCTTGTAGTTCCGGCTACTTGGAAGGCTGAGGTGGAAGGATCACTGGAGCCCAGCAGGTCACTCCAGCCTGGGCAACAGAGTGAGACTCCAACTCAAAAAAAAAAGAATAGTGGTTCCATCCACTTAAAACTGTTGTCAGAGTTAAATGAAGAAACGTTGTAAGGTTCTTTATATAGTGCCAAAGACAGTGACATTATTCAACAAATTTTCTTTCCTCTTTATAATATAAATCAGCAATCCCCAACCTTTTTGTCATCAGGAATCAGTTTCATAGAAGACAATTTTTCCACAGATGGGGTGGGAGCAGGAGCTGTGCAGTCAAACCTCAGTGCTAATGTTAATCTGTATTTGCAGCTGCTCCCTAGCACTAGCATCATCACCTCAGCTCCACCTCAGATCATCAGTCATTAGATTCTCATAAGGAGCATACAGCCTAAATCCCTCACATGTGCAGTTCACAAGAGGGTTTGTGCTCCTATGAGAATCTAATGCTGCAGCTGATCTGACAGGAGGCGGAGTTCAGGCAGTAATGCAAGCAATGGGAAGTGGCTATATATACAGGTGAAGCTTTGCCTGCTCACTCGCTGCTTGTCTTTTGCTGTGTGGCCCAGTTCCTAACAGGTCATGGACTGGTACCAGTCTGTGGTCTGGGGGTTGGCGACCCCTGATGTAAGTCATTATAATATTATAATTCTAACGCTAATCACTAAAGTATCTGGACAATAGCTTTGTTCTAAATATGTTTTAAGATGATCATTCACTTTAAAAAATTATGTTATTATAATCATTTAAAAATGTCTTGCTTTAGTGAATGCTGTGATTCTAATGATGTGGTAGTTACCAGACTACCATCCTTATGACACAGATCCTACCAGATCATTGCAGATAAATGATAGTAGTCTTATGAGTTGTTATGGACTGCAGGTTTGTGTCTCCCTCAAATTCATATGTGGCAACCCTAAGCACCAATGAGATGGCTTTAGGTGGGGCCTTTGGGAGATTTTCAGATTTAGGTAGTCATGAGCATGAAGTTCCCAGGTTGGGTTTAGTCTTCTTTTAAGAAGAAAAAGAGACTGAGAGATCAATTTCTCGGTCATGTGAGCATACAGTCAGAAGGTAGCAGTCTACAAGCCAGGAAGTGGGTCTTCACCAGACATGGGATCTGCCAGCACCTTGATCTTGGATTTTGTAGCTTCCAAAACTGGGAGCAATAAGTGTCTGTTATTTAAGCCACTCTGTCTGTGATATTTTTGGCATAGCAGCCCAAGGCAACTAAAATACTACTAATATGAAAGTTGTGATGATTCACAGTCATATACTTTATATACTTTTAATAATATATTATATATTTACACATTTTACATATTACACACACACACACACACACACAAACACACACATACACACAGATAACAACTTCTTCAAAATATTAAAGTACAGGCCCGGGTCGGTGGCTTAGCCTGTAATTCCAGCACTTTGGGAGGCCAAGGCAAGTGGATTGCCTGAGCCCATGGGTTCGAGACCAGCCCAGGCAACTTGGTGAGACCTTGTCTCTACAATAAATCAAAAATTAGCTGGGTGTGGTAGTGTGTGCCTGTAGTTCTAGCTACTTGGAAGGCTGAGGCGTGGAAGGATCACTGGAGCCCAGCAGGCCGATGCTGGTGTGGCCGTGAGCATGCCACTGCACTCCAGCCTGGGCAACAGAGTGAGACTCCAACTCAAAAAAAAAAAAAAGATTAAAGTACAATTATAAAGTATATTATATGTTAAGATACTTATTTCTATCATTAATTCAAAATCGGTTCGGTCAGAATTCCAGGTAAATTATGTCACAGCGAACATTTTTTTTTTTCTAAATTTGCCCTCTAGCCACTCCTCCTTCTGTTTTCTTCTTGGATTCTTATATACTCCCAAGGTAAATGAAGTCATCAAAGTGACTGATCAGATGATGGGGCCATGTTCTTAGCAGGCAGGGTTCCAGGGCATCAAAATGTCATGCACTTGAATGGACTTTTCTCTTCCACTTTATGTTCAGCAAATGGTAAGATGAGCCAAGGTCTTTTTCTTGGACCCCTCCTTCTCCATGCTTGATAATGCTTATTATTACTTCCAGTTACTGAAATATATGGAAAATAGTGCATACTTGAGATTTGGGTTCAAAAGGAAGTAAGGAAGAAGACTGCATACCCCACTTCAACCCTGCCAGATTTCTGCCCTGAGATGTGTTGGAAACTGGAACAGCCAATAATAAAGCAGTGTTTCCTACTCCATCCTACTAACAATCTTTTCACATCTTCCTCAGAAGACCTCCAAGAGGTAAGATTATGGGAAGGACATCAGATCAGATCAGATCAGAGGCAGAAGAACTTTCTGCCTGAAAATATTTTTAGAAAGTAGACAAAAGTAATTAGTGAGATTATGAAATTTTGTTTCCTGAAAATGTTTTTCAAAATGCAATATCATTCTCATTCATCTCCTTGATCAGATTGGAAGAATATAAGTTATTCTCTTCCTAGAATCCAAAGGAAAAACAAAACTTCTGTATT
>CAUYQG010267522.1:0-13369 GCA_963574415.1 Tarsius wallacei
GATTTAAAAAAAGCATGATTAACTGTGTGTTTACTTTGTGTCAAACAGCTTTTCATGGAATATTATCTTTTTTTTTTTTTGAGTTGGAGTCTCACTCTGTCACTCAGACTGGAGTGCAGTGGCCGCTCCCGGCCACCGCAACCTCGACCTGCTGGGCTTAGGTGATCCTTCCACCTCAGCCTTCCAAGTAACTGGAACTACAGATGCACGCCACCATGCCCGGCTAGTTTTTGTGATTTATTGTAGAGACGAGGTCTCACCAAGTTGCCCAAGCTGGTCTCGAACCCCTGGGCTCAGACAGTCTTCTCGCTTCGGCCTCCCAAAGTACTGGGATTACAGGCTGAGCCACCGTGCCCAGTCGGAACATTATCTTAATTAGGCTTTACATCACCCATTTGAAGTAGACATTACTACCCTTATTTTACATATAAGGAAGCAAGCTCAGCAATTTTAAGTAGCCTACTTGAGATCACATAGCTCTTAAGGGTCAAACTAGTTCTTTGTACTGCACCACATTGGCACAGGGGAAAAGGAGATGAGAGGGTAGATTTGAGAAACACAATTGAGGTAGGTTCAGCCAGGGTTAGTGATCACTTGAACATGGACTTAAGGTGTAGGAATTATCAACATGATTCCACATTTCCAGCTTGGCACTCAGGTGGGTGGTAATGCTATTAACCCGGATGGGAAACAAAAGAGGGGAAGCAAGAAGGAGGTGAATGACTCAGCTTTGGACATACTGAGTTTTCAGTGCCTATGGGGCATCTAAAAGTGGAAGTATCTAAAAGGCAGCTAGAAATAAAGCCCATGTTCCAGAAGGAGGCACAGGTAGCAGTTCTCAGGCGCCTGCCTTCCTCTTCTGTCTGTGCCCCCAATCAGTGACTCGTCAGAGAGTGGCATGCTGTCCCGCCTAGGTGATCTGCTCTTCTACACTATCGCCGAAGGACAGGAGCGAATCCCCATCCACAAGTTCACTACTGTAAGTTGCTCTCTGCCTGTCCAGAACCCTAGTCCCTTAAGATCTCTGGCAAGTGGGGAAAAGAGAGTAGTAGAACAAGTGCAGCTTGTGGGTTGCTACGTGAGAATGAAGAATACAGATGGATGATAGCAGTTGCCTAGGCTGATGAGACAATCCCATTCCTGCCCCAGGGCTGGAAGATTAAGCTCTCTGACTCGTGTAAAAGGGCAGGACCCTTGTTAGCTTTCAAAGCTGTCAAAGCTGCTCATTTTATTCTCCAAACCCATTTGTTCCACCTATTATAGTGTTGGGTTGAACTAACTGGGTATCCATTGGGAAAGATTATTAGGATCATATCACTATCCTTATAGCTGACCTTACCGGGCCTCTTCTTTCCCCTAAAGGCACTGAAGGCCACTGGGCTACAGACATCAGATCCCCGGCTCCGAGACTGTATGAGCCAGATGCGCCGTGTTGTCCAAGAATCCAGTAGTGGTGGCCTCTTGGACCGAGATCTCTTCCAAAAGTGAGGGCCCCAGAAACAAGGGCACTGCTCTCAAAACTGTTCTATGGACATAGACTATCAGGGCAGGGAGTAATCTTGGGGATTGTATAGTTCAGCCCCTCATTTTATTTTATTTTATTTTATTTTTTGAGTTGGAGTCTCACTCCGTCGCCCAGACTGGAGTGCAGTGGCCCCTCCCGGCCACCGCAGCCTCGACCTGCTGGGCTCTGGCGATCCTTCCGCTTCAGCCTTCCAAGTAGCTGGAACTACAGGCGCGCGTTACCATGCCCAGCTAATTTTTTGATTTATTGTAGAGATGAGGTCTCACCAAGTTGCCCAGGTGGGTCTCGAACCCACAGGCTCAGGCAATCCACTCACCTCAGCCTCCCAAGGTGCGGGATTACAGGCTGAGCCACCGAGCCCGGCTTCATTTTATTTTATTACCTATTACACAAATAATACATGAATACTCATTATAAAAGTTCAAACAATATAGAAATACATGTTCTCCTTTCCCTCTCTACCTAATTCCAGTCTCCTTTTCCCAAAAATAAGTGTTATTAATAGATGAGTATCTTCTAATGTCCTATGTATTTACATACATATATTAACATTTGTAAATATACTTACGTGATTTAGGACTTTTTTAAAAATATAAAGGTGACATTCTATACATATATTATTCTGATATTTATTTTTTTCTCATATCCCGAGACATAGTGTCTTTCCATGTCATTACAATCTTCATTTTTAGAGGTGAGGAAACTAAGACCTAGAAAGAGAAACTGACATGCTAAAGGTCACACAGCTGTTGGTTCCAAACCTGATGACCACTCACAGCCTTCTTGATTCCCAACTTCCATGGCGCCAGAGTGAGTCCCAGCTGCAACTAATCCAATCGTGTCTGGGATCCAGGTGTGTGAGCAGCAACATTGTGCTCCTGACCCAGGCATTCCGAAAGAAGTTTGTCATTCCTGATTTTGAGGAGTTCACGGGCCATGTGGATCGCATCTTTGAGGATGCCAAAGAGCTCACTGGAGGCAAAGTGAGGGCCAGGGGAGTAAGGGAGGGGCAAGGGATCTGGGCCAGATATACCTTCTTTCTCAGAGATTTCCTGGGGCTGGGAACCCAATGGATGAGAGATGAGAAGCAGAACCTCTAAAAATGGGGACATGGCTTCATGCGTTACTATGCACATGATTCCTAGAGCAGGTGAGGGAATCCGAGGTGTTTACAGAGACAGTTGGCATAAAGATTCAATAGAGCCTTCAAAGAAACTTACAAGGTAATAGAGGCTAAGAACCAAAAGGGGAAGCTGACCCCAGGGTTTCTCTTTTTGTCTTTGACGGACCTTACTGCTATTCCTACAGGTTTGGGCTACAGAAAAATGGCCCTCTAGGACTTAAGGCTTGGGTGTTTCTGGGAATAGCAGGCAGGAGGGAACCCCTTTGCCCTGCAGGAGGCAGAATTTTAGTTTTTATCTCAAAGATTCTCTTGACCCTAAATGTCAGCTCTGTTCTTTTCCACATTTGTCTCCCCTCTCTACCCACTCATGTCCAGGTAGCAGCCTACATCCCTCAGCTGGCCAAGTCAAACCCAGACCTGTGGGGCGTCTCTCTGTGCACTGTGGATGGTCAGCGGTGAGACGCTAGGCAAGAGGAAGGGGAGGCAGGGCACAGGTGCCGACAAAGGCCAGCCCCTTTCATGACACCTGTCTGCCTCCAGGCACTCTGTGGGCCACACAAAGATCCCCTTCTGCCTGCAGTCCTGTGTGAAGCCCCTCACCTATGCCATCTCCATAAGCACCCTAGGCACTGACTACGTACACAAGTTTGTGGGCAAGGAGCCCAGTGGCCTGCGCTACAACAAGCTCTCCCTCAATGAGGAAGGTAAGCGCCACCAGGGCTCAGACCAAACTCAAAATCCTGCCCCCTCTCCTTATCCCCACTCCTTCTTCCAGTCTTTTATCTTTCTCTGCCCTTCCCGATTAGCCCCGTCATTCCTTTCTCCCCTGCAATCTTTCTTGTCTAACCTACAGAATGGGCAGGATATAAAGGAAGCTTTGTTCACTGGCTCATAAGACTCTGGGTGGTTTATATTTCCCCAGGAATCCCCCATAACCCCATGGTCAATGCTGGTGCCATTGTCGTCAGCTCCCTGATCAAGGTCAGTGCCACCTAACCTTCTGATGAGTTTTATTCTCTAAGATCCCTTGTTCCTGTAGATCCCTTGTTCCCTCATATCTGTTCAGCTCTCTAGGAAGACTCATAGGGCTCAGACTCTTTTGACAGTCCCCAGAAAGCACATGAAAACACACAGGGACCCACATTTTGTGCTGAGGATGTTAGTAAAAGGGACTGCACCATCTCCCCCACCCCCACCCTGTACTGTTCCCAGCCCTCGCCTATGAGTCTAGAGCCCACAGCTTCCTGACCCTTAGAGAAGTGAACAGATCCTGACCCCTTGCCTAGGACCAAGGGTCAAATGTCAGCGACAGTGGGAGGACAGCACTATTAGGCACTGATTGGCCACTTCTGGGTGAGGAACACATGCAGGGAAGGGTGAATGGCCAGGCCAGGGCAGTTATTCACGTCACCTGGAACTGTGAGTTGGCCTTGAACAGAGGTGTCAGACTGGCCCATCAGCTGTAGGTCTCCCAGGGCTTGAGCAAGAACCTGGGAGCAGCTGGGCAGCAACACTCTGGAGCCAATCACAGCCCCTCCTGGGGAAGGTGGTGTTAAGACCCCCTCCCCCCAGGCTCTCAGGTGTCAGAGTTCCTGCAGTGTTGACTCTGTAGTTGACACGCGCAAGAAGCAATGAGTCTAGGGGAGGAGACCAGGCCAAGTCTCCCCTGGTTCACCTGCAGCCCTGTATCTGGTCTCTGCCCTATCCCAGTCCCATTTAAGTACGCCGTATTGGACTTGACTCTTAGCTAAAAATCTTAGGCTTTATTTCACTTATCAATATAACTGAATATTATATGTGCAACAGACACCCTCACTCCATTTGGTCTTGAAGATGGAATGGGAGTCAGGGATGGGACAGAGTAAGGCCCTAGTGTGGGGAGTAAGGAGTGGGGATGGAGATCAGGGATAGAGGTGGAGTTTGGGGACAGGATTGGAGTCAGGAAAATGAAAGTGTGAGTTAGGGATGAAGGTTTGGATTGAGAGTAGAAGTAGGGTGGTTTAAGAAAAAAAGTCATAAAATGTAACAAATTCCCAGTAGCAAGACCAGTCTAACACTTTAACTCTACTAGGTCCTTCTGACCCTTCCCTCTATCGTCCTCCTAGGCTTGGAATCCTGACATCTCTCTCTTTCTCTGCAGATGGACTGTAACAAAGCAGAGAAGTTTGATTTTGTAAGTTCCCTTGCTACTCAGCACCTGGCTGCTTTTCTCCATGGCATGCTGTCCTCTCCAGCTATCCCAGTGCTGGTTCTAACCCCACCTCAGGTGCACAAGCCCATACTAGAAGCCCTGTTTCCAGAGGTGTTGGAATCTGCTGGCCTCAGAGAGGAAAGCCTCTTGATAAGGACTGAGTAGTTCAGGATTGCTGGTCAGCCTGGGATGTATGAATAGGGGTTCGTAGCCAAGTGAAACCTCCATGCCCCTTTTTCTCTTCCAGGTGTTGCAGTATCTGAACAAAATGGCTGGGAACGAATACATGGGTTTCAGCAATGCCACGTAAGGCCCTGTTCAGAGGCTTGGCTGAAATCATCGTGTGTGTGTGTGTACTTGGGAGGGGGACAAGGGTGGGGGGAGAGAGAATCTTAGGAGGAAGAAATCCCAGGGGAACTCTGGCCTCCCAGCTTCCTTTGAGCCCCTTTATTGATATTTGTTTACTTGGTAAAGCTAGTTTGTACCATTTCTAATTTGGATGTAATGAGAGAGGCGGTGTGATGGTTTGTGCCTAAGCCCTTTCTTGCCAAGACTCTCAAAGCTAAAAACGTCACCAGTTTTCCTAGACTAGATGACTAGACAGTTTGGGGTGGGTTTTTCTTTTTGTTTTTACACTTTATAAACAAAACTTTGCTGAGTGTTTGCTCAGGTTCAGAAATTTCCTCTAAGAGTACTGTGAGACATTATAAAGGGGCTGATTTAGTTTGACGTGTGAAGTAGTTCCTTCTCTCAGGAAAGGTAATTTTTCCCCTTCTCCCAACACTCACCCCTCAAACTTCAAGTACTAAATTGGGTGTTTGCTTCAGATTCCAGTCAGAGAAGGAAACAGGGGATCGGAATTATGCCATCGGCTATTATCTCAAGGAAAAGAAGGTAACTGGAAGAAGCTGGTAGAGAAAGTCCCTGGGAGTTCTGCTGCTGGTGCAAGGGCTGTAGGGGTTGGGGACTTGGGCTGAGACCCAGCAGTATGAAAGGGCTGCTGCTGATGGGCTAAGGAGAAATGCTCTCCCCTCTTCTTTCTTGCAGTGCTTTCCCAAGGGGGTGGACATGATGGCTGCCCTGGATCTCTACTTCCAGGTAAGCAAATGCTGCTCAGCTCAGGGCTGAGGGAACAGGACACACCGTTCTTGCTCCGATCCACAAGAGGGGTACTCCTCTCTGGTGATCATGGTGTCCTTCAGAGAAACCAGGGGAACTTGTTGAAAGATCCAGATGCCAAGAACATTGCTCAACACCCAAAAGCACCATGTTCGGGTCAACACCGCATCTTCACCTCTCCTTTGTCTTCATAGCTGTGTTCTGTGGAGGTGACCTGTGAATCAGGCAGTGTCATGGCAGCTACCCTCGCCAATGGTGGGATCTGCCCCATCACAGGCGAGAGCGTGCTGAGCGCTGAAGCAGTGCGCAACACCCTCAGCCTCATGCATTCCTGTGGCATGTACGACTTCTCTGGCCAGTTTGCTTTCCACGTGAGTGTTTCTGGCCCTGCCATCCATCTGCCATGACCCCGGTGCCAAGAAGAGAGAATGCTAGGCCTCTGAAGATAGAGAGGTGGACTTCTTCCTACCTCTCATTGAAAAACTTCAATCCAGGCAATTCGGTAGAAAATCCTAAAACAGGCGCAGTGGCTCACGCCTGTAATCCCAGCACTTTGGGAGGCAGAGGCGAGAGGATTTCCTGAGCCCAGGAGTTTGAGACCAGCCTAGGCAACTTGGCGAGACCTTGTCTCTACAATACATTTTTTTAAAAATTAGCTGGGCATGGCGGCTATACTTCCAGCTACTTGGAATGCTGAGGTGGGAGGATCAAGGATCACCTGAGCTCAGCAGGTTGAGGCTGCTGTGACCACAAGTGTGCCACTGCACTCCAGCCTGGGCAACAGAGTAAGCCTCCTACTCTAAAAAAACAAACAAACAAACAAAAATCCTTAGGGGAGTTTGTCAAAGTTCCTCAAATATATAAACACTTGATGTTGCAGCTGACTCTTCTCCTGTAGATCTCAGCTTAGATATTACTTTCAAAAGAAGGCCTGCATGTGGGAATTTGTTTTTATTACGGCATAGGACATGGCGTGGGAAATGTCACCTTGGGTTATGGTATTTCTCCCTCCTCCCCCAAGGAATGTCCATTCTTTCTGGGGTGGTTTGTGGAACTATCTCATATGATGTGCGCTCCCCTCCACCTGTTTATAGTACCCTACTTCTTCTCAGTATTTATAATTTTTAAAAATTATTTTTTAATTATTTGTTTACTGGTTTATTGCCTATCTCCTGCACCTAGAATGTAAGTTAAGTAAGAGACTCTGCCTAGTTCTAGCACAGGATCCAGCGCAGAAAACTGAGTATTTAAATCAGTATTTCCTGAGTCAATGAATTTAAGCAGAGGAGAAAAGGGGAGGAGTAAGAAAATAAGCAAATTAAGATGGGTTATGGCTATGCAGTTGCTTGGTATAGCCTGACTTGTTTATATCAGATTTGGGGCACCCTTAGCTCATCCTCAGCGTCAACTCTGTTCCCCAGGTGGGCCTGCCAGCCAAGTCAGCTGTATCTGGAGCCATCCTCCTGGTGGTACCCAATGTCATGGGAATGATGTGCCTGTCACCTCCATTGGACAAGCTGGGGAACAGTCATAGGGGCATCAGCTTCTGCCAGGTGAGATGCTTTGCATATAGTACTGTGTATGTGGGGGTGTGTGTGTGTGTGTACGTAATTTTTTTTTTGAGTTGGAGTCTCACTCTGTCGCCCAGACGGGAGTGCAGTGGCCGCTCCCGGCCACTGCAGCCTTGACCTGCTGGGCTCCGGCGATCCTTCCGCCTCAGCCTTCCAAGTAGCCCGAACTACAGGCATGTGCTACCACACCCAGCTGATATTTTGATTTATTGTAGAGATGAGGCCTCGCCAAGTTGCCCAGGCAGGTCTCGAACCTGCAGGCTCAGGCAATCCACTCACCTCAGCCCCCCAAGGCACGGGATTACAGGCTGAACCACCGAGCCCGGCTTGTAATTTTTTTTATTTGGCATCTCTTGCCAGGCTGGAGTGCAGTGGCATGATCATAGCTCACTGTAGCCTCAACCTCCTGGGCTCAGGCGATCCTTTTGCCTCAGCCTCCCAAAGTAGCTGGGATTATGGGCATGTCCAGCTAATTTTTTTTTCTTTGTAGAGACAAAGTCTTGCTATGTTGCCCAGGCTGGTCTCAGACTCCTGGGCTCAAGCAGAATCCCCTCCTTGGCCTCCCGAAGTGCTAGGATTATAGAAGTAAGCTACAGTGTGCTCAGCCTAGTATTTCTGAATTAAGTAGTGATTTAATGGTAGCCACTTTTTTTTTAGTTGAAATCTCACTCTGTCACCCAGGCTGGAGTGCAGTGGCACGCTCACGGCCACCGCAGCCTCAACCTGCTGGGCTTAGGCGATCCTTTTGCCTCAGCCTTCCAAGTAGCTGGAACTACAGGCGCGTGCTACCACACCTGGCTAGTTATTTTTGATTTAGTGTAGAGACGAGGTCTAGCCAAGTTGCCCAGGCTGGTCTCGGACCCCTGAGCTCAGGCAATCCTCTCACCTCGGCCTCCCAAAGTGCTGGGATTACAGGCTTAAGCCTCCATACTCAGCCTGTAACCACTTTTAGGTAAAGCAATTTTGAGCTCCTACTAAGTACAACGAGTAAATACACAATATCTTTGGCTTACAATTCTAGAAGTTGGTG
The DNA here is from genome assembly GCA_963574415.1 of Tarsius wallacei. Lineage (NCBI taxonomy): Eukaryota > Metazoa > Chordata > Mammalia > Primates > Tarsiidae > Tarsius > Tarsius wallacei. Next base: position 8,560 of record CAUYQG010267522.1, read on the forward strand.
TCTCTCTTCAATTTTCACAACTACGACAACTTGCGGCACTGTGCTCGGAAATTAGACCCACGGCATGAAGGGGGAGAAGTTCGGGTAAGGAAAACCCCAGGTGGCTTATAAGAATGTTTCAGAACAGAAGATTCCATAAACCCTTCAGCAGTACCCTTGACTAAGCATCATGGAAGAGGTTCACAGGGCAGAGCTGGGCATGGGTGGGTTCAAAGCCACAGTTAATCTCAGTGGGTATGATTTGTGTTCCAGAATAAGACTGTGGTGAACCTGCTATTTGCCGCCTATAGCGGAGATGTCTCAGCTCTTCGAAGGTAAGTCCACTGTGACCAGATATACACAATGAAATACTCCTGGTCAGAGATCTTATTAGGAAGCAGCATAGCAAAATAGTCACGTGCTTCAGCTTTGAAGTTAGAATGAATTTAGAATGTATTTAAATGAGATTTTTTAAAACATAAATTGCAGCCGGGCTCGGTAGCTCAGCCTGTAATCCCGCGCCTTGGGAGACTGAGGTGAGTGGATTGCCTGAGCCTGAGGGTTCGAGACCCGCCTGGGCAACTTGGTGAGACCTCATCTCTACAATAAATCAAAAAATTAGCTAGGCGTAGTAGCGCATGCCTGTAGTTCCAGTTACTTGGAAGGCTGAGGCGGAAGGATTGCCGGAGCCCAGCAGGTCGAGGCTGCGGTGGCCGGGAGCGGCCACTGCACTCCAGTCTGGGCGACAGAGTAAGACTCCAACTCAAAAAAAAAAAACAAAACATAATTTGCTTACCATATAATAAATGAATGGTGGCCATCTTGTTAAGCTGGGTGTTAAACACAGAGTCCTATGAGGTGGGAACCCTGCCTCAAATGGGCACCTACCACAGGTAGGCAGTGATGTTTCTGGAAGCATCACACTTCCATCTCTGATATGGGAGTAACAATCTCATCTGGGTATAGAACACAGATTATTCAGAGCCTACAGACCTTGGCAAAGCTCTGTTTTACTTTCTTTGGAACTCATCCAGTCCAACCTCACTTCAGAAAGGATACTGGAGATTCCAGACTGATCTAGATAACATTAGCCGCTTTCTACAACCCTCAGGTTTGCCTTGTCAGCCATGGATATGGAGCAGAAAGACTATGACTCCCGCACAGCTCTGCATATTGCTGCAGCTGAAGGTATCTGAAGGGTTAAAGGGAAGCAAATCGTAAGACCCTCTCTTATCTATCAAGAGTGTTCCCATTATGTGTGTCCTCAAGGTCACCAGGGCTGCAACGAATTTTGTCCAGAGGCCTTTCAGTTTGCAGCCAGACTTAGTGCTGCAGAGAGCAAAATGGGAAGAGGCCTTTCTCCTTCCCCTCTTGATACAGACTTCAGTGGCCAAGGGTGTGCACCAAAGTGTTCAGGACCTATACCTTCTCATTTTCCTTTTTCCTGTATTTCTAGGACACATCGAAGTCGTTAAATTCCTGATTGAGGCTTGCAAAGTGAATCCTTTTGTCAAGGACAGGTGAGGATTAAGCTAAAATGGGGGTGAGTGGACATAGCTTCTCTACCATGGGCACTCCAGCCACCATACATGCACATGTATACAACCACTGAAATCTCCATGTCTTTTTTGCCTGATCATATCATTATTCCTCTCAGGTGGGGCAACATTCCGCTGGATGACGCTGTGCAGTTCAACCACCTAGAGGTGGTTAAGTTGCTTCAAGATTACCAGGACTCCTTCACACTCTCGGAGACTCAGGCTGAGGCAGCAGCTGAGTCCCTGTCCAAAGAGAACTTAGAGAGCATGGTGTGAATGCAGGTCATGGGCAGTCCCTGCTAAAGAAAAAGCATGAGCTGGCCACACACTTAACTCATAAGCACCAAAAATGCTATGGAGAGCTACTTCTTCAGTGGGGACCAAGAAAGTCATTTGGTGACTTGGGCCAGTGCTTTCTATGAGAGTCAAAATACCCCATTCCCTCAGCACAGAGTATAAGAAGGGCCTCAGTGAACACTTGCACCAGAGCTGTACACAGAGACCTTGGGCTTCTTCAAGGTACAACTGAATGGCTTGGCCTGCTCAAAACCATCCCAAGTCTTCACCCAGGTCTCCTCTTCCTCTCCCTGAAGAAACCTTCATGAGAGATACTCTGGTGGAGGGGCTTTAGCTACCATGCACATATATAAATATCCAGAGTAAGGGAAAGGGGGGCCTACACACCTGGCTTAGTAGTCTGCTTCCCTTGGCCAGGATATGCTGCTGCAACTGCTAACAGCAATTTTATAGACAGAGAAGGTATTTTGTGTTCAAATAAACTTTAATTACACAAATCAATTTTGCTAAATCCAGTCCTCCTCTCTCCCCTAGGGGTATCTAGCTTCATCACCACCACAGAAGGTAGAGTAAGATGGAACCACTGGGTCAGACAGAGCCCATACAATACATATTTCACAAACCTACTCACTTACCCTGCCAGGTTTTTCTCAACCCCAAATACTGCTTTAGGTTAAATGTATTCTGCCAACAAGGGGAGTAGAGATTTGAGTCTAGAGAGACCCAAAATGGATTGTGCAAAACCTCAGGCCTCCCTCCCTCCTCTGGAAGTTCCAACCAGAGCAGAAAGGAAGATGGAACTTCTCAAAAATAAACAGTTTCTAACACAAGTCCCCTAGATATCCCCCAAGTGTATCTTCCCCTTCGTGATAATGGTTATGACATACTGGCTGGGAGTCAGGTATAAGGTAGGTGGACTCAAAGGTGAGAACAGCTGCAGCCGTGTGAGGCTGAGGGTCTGTGGCACTGAGGTACCGGGGAGGGAGGGGTATTTTCATTCTGACACAAAGTCAATAAAGCACTTACTGAGGGAGCCAGAGCCCAGACTCTATGTGCTGTAGAGAAAGGGCCAAGTCATTGCCTGCACCACTCCTTTAGCCAGAGGTAGAAAGGGTTTACTCTGAAGAGATTTGGTAAAGCCCCAAGAACAAACAAGTTACATGTAGGCAAAGAGAGGGAGAGGTATTACCGTGATGAGTAAATTCAAACTAAACTAAAGATAAGACCCCTGTATGAATGCAGACTGAGAAAGGCCTGGGCACAGGGAAACAGAGGGACTGATGGAAGCAAGTCTGGAAAAATACACACATGGTAGCCTAGAAAACCGGCAGTAGTTGGGGAGGCAGGGAGGAGGGTTTGGCTGTTGCCTACCTTTCACAGGGTAGGGGAAAGAAGAGGATGACTAAGATATTGCACGGAGGCCCCAACACTGAACTGTGGGAGACAGATTGCTTGGGTCAAAAAGGCTTCTGACACTTTCAAAAGGCTGGCCAAGAGCTGAATAGGGACTTCAGTAATGGACATGCTAGAGACCCTTGGGGACCTCAAGCCCTGAGTGGGTCAGTAGCTCTCCATCCCAAAGAGCAAAGGCAGGCGCCACTGGACCTCGGAAATCTGTCTGTAGCGTGTGTATCACAGAGACCTGGCCCACATCCACCAGGCTCAGCTTCTGGGCTTCATACTCCAGCAGCAGCCCCACCTTCTCTGGCTGTCCAATACCTTCAATTGGGGCTTTCTCCTTGGCCAACATGGTGTGCCACTTGCGCTGGGCATAGCTGAACACCCAGGAACGATCATCAACACCAATGCAGTTATCTCGAGACATGTCCACATCTGCCACTCCTATCCGGAACTGTTGGGAGCGCTTCACTGTCACCTCCCAGTAATGTCTGCCACTGATGACCGCTGTGTCTGCCAGTACAACTGCCCACTCCCGGAAGCGCTCCACATTGAGGGCCACCTTGGTGGGCTCCAATCCCACCAAGCCGTATTTGACGCCCGTGTCACCTCTGAAGAGCGCCAGGCTGCTGTGGGCAGTTTTTTCTTCCAGTTTGAAACTGATGCCTGCGGACAGAACAACACACGGGATCATAACAGGGGCTAGAACCCCAGGGCTGGTGGTACATTCCGATGAGAAGCTGGCAGTCACGAGACATGATGGAATAAGGAAGAGTCAGAATTCCAGGCGGGCAAGAGTCGGAGGGTTGCTTTAGTATGGACACCCCGAGGAGCCGAAAAGCTCGGATTAGGGAATCCCCGGGACCAGATGGTGTCACGGGTTTGGGACCTCGAGACCTGCGATGCAGATGGAGGAAGGGAACTGACCCGAGGGGGTTGGAGTTGTCTCTCGGAGCAGGCTTCGGAATAATAGACAGAAACCATTTTGGAGGTAAAAAGAGTAAAAAGAGATAACCCTACCTCTCCGGACCTCTGTGGCGGCAACCCCCAATCGTTTGGCTCCCCAACGGCACAAGCGCAAAGAACGTGCAAAGGGCAGCGCCATCTTGCGCCATGGAGGAATAGAGCACGCCCCCCCCATGGAGACCCCGCCATCCGCCAGCCTGCTCCCTTAGCACGTGGTGCGGAGGGGCGGCCGCGCAGCGTGATGACGTAAGGAGCCAGCGCCCTACAGGAAGCCGCCATCTTCGTCTCTCTTCCGGTTCCCCTCGTGGTTTTCTGTTTTCCGTTTTCCGTTTTTCCGTGGGGAGGTTTGCTGCTCACGTTTGTATGATGTAGCAAGCTGCTTAAAAGTATAGAGTTTGCTGAGCTGAGTGGATTGCCTGAGCCCGCGAGTTCGAGACCCGCCTGGGCAACTTGGCGAGACCTCATCTCTACAATAAATCAAAAAATTAGCCGGGTGTGGTAGCGCGCGCCTGTCGTTCCAGCTACTTGGAAGGCTGAGGCGGAAGGATCGCCGGAGCCCAGCAGGTCGAGGCTGCGGTGGCCGGGAGTGTGCCACTGCACTCCAGTCTGGGCGACAGTGAGACTCCAACTCA
>CAUYQG010267527.1:0-64402 GCA_963574415.1 Tarsius wallacei
GAGGCTGCGGTGGCTGGGAGTGGCCACTGCATTCCAGTCTGGGTGACAGAGTGAGACTCCAACTCAAGAAAAAAAATACTTATTTTTATAGGCATTTGTTAATTATTAGTTTTGTGCTAGGCATTGTACTAGGTAAAAATAGATGTAATGATAAAATAGTACCTTGATTTCGTTGTCAAGAAACTTTTACCTAGTTGGATAGAAAAAAGGTTTACACAATACACATAGAGCAATGGATTTTAACTGTGCATTACAGAATTCACTGGTGTGTTTAAAGAAATTCCAATGCCTGGGCTTCACTGACAAGATTCCCACTTGGTCTGAGTTGTTACCCATGCATTAATATCTCTTAAAAACCTTTGTATAGGGTTCTATCATGCAACAGGTTTGAGAGTGAGAAAAGTACCCAATAAATGAATGAATAGTTGCTTTGCTCATTCTCTTTGTTTTCACACAGTACATTGTCTTGACTTTGTCAAGGAGTGACTTATAAAATATCCTGATTTTGATTTATCAGAATGTGGTTGGGTAAATGTTCCAACTAAGGAAATTACCAAGTATCTTATGTACAGAATATGCAATGGTTCACATTTTTGGCCTTCAGTGAACATTTATCAAATATACAAAATGATTCAGGAAATATCTATAATACAATTCTTAAAACTTTACTTCATAACTTTTAATTTGATCTTTTTATGAAATGAAGAAGGTCCTTTTGAGTCTTCTGGATCATTACAACAGGCTTTACATCTCACTGAACATGTGTAAAAGAAGTAGAGGTTGGGCTGAATCATTACAAACTGACTATACATACACACGCACATGAATACACACATACATGTGTTCACACATACATGCCTACACACATACATGAACACATCTGCATGTACACACACAATCTTATACGTTTTTTCAAAGATAAAAGGAGGAAATAAATTCCATTCTTTGGAGTCTAGCACATGCCTGTTTCTCATTTTAGCTATATAACTCTTTTATGAAGTAGGCACTATTATTTGGATTTTTCAGATAAAGAAATTAAAGAAAAGTTAAGTAACTCATGGAGCTTCTCAAAATTAATAGGGTCAGAGCTAAAAAGTTTAAATTGAATACAATTCTTCATCATTTGTGTACATGTTTATGTATCTTTCTAATATAAAAAATGGTTTCAGGGAAATATACAGTGACTTGGACCATTTTGATGATGGGTATACAATAATTACAGACATCTAAATAATGTTTTTTTTTTTTTTAAATTAGGACATCACTAAGTACACTGGCTCAATCATATGCTAAATTGAGCCTTACTGGCCCCCAAAAGCTTCCTGTTTTCCAAAGCAATAAATTCATTCCCAAGGGAAAGTTTAGCCATGAGGAACCAGGGAACAGAACTTCTTATAATTGTATTCTAGGCAAAGGCAGTCTGGAATTAAAGTCTCAAGCTCCTTTGAATTGAACACTACATCTGGGCTTTTGCAAAGCACTCTAAAATATTTTTGAAGAAGATAACTGGTTTCTAGTGGAGCCTTCTTTTTTTGGTTGTTGTTTTTTAAGAAATCATTGGAAAGTCACATTGTTGATACGTGATTCCTTTTTACAAACAGATTATTGGGAGGTAGTAGACTTAAAATTTGTAAAAATAATGAGAAGAGCGAAGAGTTCAGGTCACTTCTGAAATAGCAGTATTTAATCTTGATTTCTCTCTATGAAGATTGCAAAAAGAGATTACAAGCACAATTTATTTGATAAACCAGCAACAGTAAAAATGAAAGTTTATGCCCACAATGAGAACTCAGTTGTTTCAGACTTCTAAGGGAACTAAAATTGTCAAACATTCATGGAATCTGAAAGGGCTAAACTTGTGCATGCAGGGAAATGAGAGATAATGCTGTCACCAAGGTCAGGCTTGAAGAAGGAGCATGAGAAAATTTTGAAGAAATGTTCAAATTAAGATAAAAGATCATATGGGTCTCTACTTGAGTTATGGGGCAATTATTTGATCTACTGGCAACCAAAAGGGAAAAAAAGGATCATTTTAAAGAACATTCAAGATGTTCTTTAGCACTTTTATCATTTATTTGAAGTATTTTATTCTAAGTCACTTAGTAAAACTCTATGTGATTGGCCAAAATGCAGAGACATTTCATCAGTAGAGACTTGCATAAAATTGTTAGTTCATTCATTGAGAAAGCAATTATTCATTGACTTCTCACTTTATTCCTGGTTCCTACTGGGTGTTGGTAATACAGCTGATAACAAGAGAGATTATGTGTCTTTCATCAAGAAAATACTATCTTGTGGGCAAATCTTTTAAAATAATAACCTTAAGTTTTTAAAAAATCATATGAAGCTTGAAATCATAGTGTGAGAATAACTGGAGTAAATACAGTCTGTTCATCATAAGTCTATATGCACCAAGATAAATTCTATATAATATATTTTTCTGTAATAAAATTACTTTTTTTCTACCACTTTAAAATTAACAACTATTTCAGAACAGTAATTTGATATTCCAGATTCAATTGTTGTTGTTTGCATACCATAAATGTTCAGAAATGCTTGTGAAATGAAATAGAAGAAGAGTAAACAGAGTTCTTTACTTCAAGAAGAGCTGCTGTTCAATAAACTTAAAGTTTTGGTTATATAAGTTGAGTAAGTTCTAGAGATCAGTTGTACAACATTTTACCTAGAGTTAACAATACAGAATTCTGCACTTAAAGGTGATCAAGAGTAGAGAACTCATGTTAAGTGTTGGTTATGGTCTGAATGTTAGTGTCTCAAATTCATATGTTGAAACTTAAACCCCAAGGTGAAGTAGAACATTGGGGAAGTGATTAAGGCATGAGAGTGGAGCCCTCATGATTGGGACTAGTCCCCTTACATTTTAAAAAAGGCCCTGGAGAGAGCTTTGTTGCCTCTTCCATCATGTGAGGATACAGCAAGAAGGGGCCATCTGTGTACCAGAAAATAGTTCCTCACCAGACACAAATTCTGCTGGTACTTTGATCTTGAATTTCCACTCTCCAGAACTGTGAGAAATGAATTTCTATTGTTCATAAGCCATCCAATTTATGGTATTTTGTTATAAACTCTGAACAAATGAAGATGGTTCAAATATGCAAATAATGCATTATATACAGTGAAATTAGTGTTAAGGGAGTATATACAATGTAGAAACAGGGAGAGACAAACTGTGTGTGTGTGTGTGTGTGTGTGTGTGTGTGAGAGAGAGAGAGAGAGAGAGAGAGAGAGAGTGTGGAGAGAGAGAGAGAGAGAGAGAGAGAGAGAGAGAGAGAGAAAACTTCATCGAGTAGATATCAGATTTTTTAAATGATGAGAATAAATCTTACACAAAGGAAAAAAATATGCATTGTCCCAAAGGTCAAAACAGTGACACATTTTCCTGAGAGTCCAGGCAGCTTCTTATGGCTGGGCATGAAAAATATTATCATTTATATCATCATCACCATCAGGGCACTTTTATAACTGGTGAACTCAGGAAATGAGACAGATGACAAAAGCAGGGGTCTTCCACTGCAACAAAGGCCTATGGGATTTTGCTGGATACCCCAAATCACAGGAGTAGATGGGGCAGATGCAGGGAAGGGGTCTTTAGAGCTCCAGCAGGGTGAGTACTTAATTCTAAGAGCCTTGTAGGGAGAGATTTTGTTTTTTGATTTGTGCTTTATACATTCCTTTATAACTCAACAAAAATAGTCTACCTATATTAGATGCCGATTTCTCTAGCACCATTATTTTCTCTTACTATTAGAGTTCAGTGATGGAAATATTGCTAATGTAAAAGTTGCTGAACCATTAATGGTATTTTTTCAGGGGATGGGTGTTAGGACATCACCGATCTCGGCATTCAGTGGTTAGGAATCTCTGTTCTTGAAAGCTAAATGGAAGTTCATCATAAATCTCTGGACGTTTCCAGGCACAGTTAATTGGTGGTGTGCTGATGATGTAATTAGTAATATATAATAATCATAACCCCCAAAGCAAAAGACTGTTCTTACAGCTGGGCAAAGATGCAGGTAGAGAGTTGGATTAGGATGGGATGTAATCATTTTATATCTCTATGTAGAAAAATAGAAAAATAATATAAGAAAAGTGCTTCTCTAATCTGTCTCTTGGGAGCAGCCTGGTGACAATATTTTTTGCTGAATTTCAAAAGAGCACCCGTACTAAAGTGACTATGTTGACCATGATAAAGAAAAAAGCAAAGCAAGTCAACCACTCTGTGGAGGCTGAGTTCTATGAGTCGGGAAATATGGGCATCTTTAAAACCCTTTGAAAGATTTGAGGAGGATTGCCTCTGAGGTGCCATACACAAAAGCTGGTGGAGGTTGGTTTGAGGTCTGCTGAGCTATCTGCTTTTGTTCTATCCTTCCCTGGGTCCTTCTCAACCCTGACGACTGTGATGAGAAGAATGGGAGGAGGATTGCTCCCTGGAGGGCAGCATGGAGCTCCTCTGCCAGCTGCCCATGGTTTATGCAGCTGTGTGCCTTCCAGAGGCCTGGTCCGCCATGGCCTGGTAGAGTTTGACACAGAGTTGAGCTGTGTCTCCCACTGCCATTCCACAGAATGATGGGTGAGAGGAACAAGCAGCCAGGACAGTGTGAGATACAGGGAGGAAACACTGTGTGGGAAAACCCTGAGAAAACGTACAAACCTAGGACAGAGCTGGCAAAGGCCTTCAAATTCCACCCTCAGAACTGAGGGACTAAGACCTTTCCTTTTCCTGCGGCCCCCATATGCACACACGCGCAAGCCCACACTCAAGTTGGAATCTTTCTGAATCTTATTACAGGGATGATTATTTTTAGGTTTTGTTTTCCAAGGTGTTCCTCCCCCTCATCTGCTTCATACTGGGCTCTTCTGTTTCTGTTTTCTGCAGTGTCTTTCTATTCCCCAAACCCTGATTCTTTCTCCTGCAGGCATAGTTGGGGCCCACATCCTGAGTTTGGGGAGGGCCAGGGGGAGGCAGGAGAGTCTTAGGGTTTCAATACCACCTCTCTCATTCTCACTTACTTGTGGTGTGACTTTCAGCAAAGTTCCCAACTTTTCTGTGTCTCAGTTTCTTCAGCTATATTTTGGGGATGAAAACACTACCCACTTCAGGGGATTGTCACAAGGGTTCCATGAGTTAATATCTATAAAGCAACTTGGAAGAGTCCCTGGCACATAGTCAGGGCTCTCTCATTCTTTGCTTTTATTAGTATTCTCAATCTTAGTCAAGGAGAATGAAGATTAGTATTCATTTCTCCCTATAAGTCTTCATCCTACCCCAGCTCTGGAGAACCCCTCCCTGCCACTGCCTTCAGCACACCTCACTGAGCGGCCTCTGCCCCACCCACTCCTGTGATTTGGAGTATCAAGCAAAAATCCGTAGACCTATGTTACAGTGGAAGATTCCTGCTTTTGCCATGTATCTCATTCTCTGAATCCACCAGTTATAAATGACAAAATTACTGACTTCTGTTTGGTGCTACTCCAAAATTTTGATGGGTTGGCCAGGCCCATTCTGGGAGGAAGAGACATCCCACTAAATTTCAGCCTAATGGGGATCCTGCTACTTTTCCTTGTTCTGGTGAGACTTTCCTCCAAAAACAGGAGTCATATCTTTTTTTTTTAAGAGTTGAAGTCTTACTCTATCGCCCTAGCCAGGGTATAGGTGGCAGCCTCCATCTCACTGAGGTCTCAAGTCATCCATCCTTTCACCTCATCCTGGGTCTACAGGAACATATCACCACACCCAGCTAATTTTTTGATTTTTTGGTAGCAATGAGGTCTCACTGTGTTGGTCAGGCTGGGCTAAAAAAAATCCTCCCACTTCAGCCTCCCAAAGTGCTGGAATTTCAGGTATGAGCCACTATACCTGGCCTAGGAGTCATTTCTTTGACAAGACTCATTGAACAAGAATTTTCTGTTCATGAAAAAATCACACATATACATTTAATGATAATCAAGAAATAATTGCTTAATAAAATAGTATGTAAATACCACTAAAATAAAGTTTTTGTATAATATAATGATTAGTTGCATAGAAAAATCATAATAGTATAATTTGTGTGAAATTTATTAGATCTAATATTGTATATTTAGCATGGCTTTATGCATGCATATTTGGGTGAACAAAACAAAATTGGACATGTGTTGTAGTGGATGCATAGGCCATTTATGTTGACTTTATAATTTCTTACTATTTTCCAATTTTTTAAAAGTGAACGTACAGTACTTTAATGATTTGAGAACAAAAAAGCAATGAATAATGAATAATGCTATTTTTAGGAAATCTGAATAAAAAGCATTTATATAACCCCTTGGGTACTTATCATTATCTATACACCCCATTCATCAGACTGAAAATCTTCTAACTCTGATGTCAAAGAAATCCTTTGAAAAGCTGTAATGCAAATTTGGGAAATTTGTTGTGATGACGCTCACATTCTCTGTCTATAAACTAAGGGTATCTGACACTCTCATTCTAGCTCTCACCCAGGGCTCTTCCTCCATTGATGGGTCTCACTCTGAATGTTGATTTTCCAAGCTCCCAGTTTATCCCTGAATTCCAGACCCCTCGTCCTTACAATGGAGGGCAATGGAGTACATCTGCACTGCGTTCAGATTGGAAATGTTAGCCAACTCTGTATAGCCCAGAATGTTTGGGAAGTGGCTCAATGTGACACAGCACATCACAGGGTGCTGGGTTGGAATGCACTGCAGGCATCTGTCTGGTGTAACTGACAAAGTCCTACGGTCACACCAAAAGGACACTGGTCGAGCCATCTCTTTGATAATGCACAAGAAGCTTACTATATTTTGGAATGAATTTCCCTCCACATAGCAAACATGGATAATAACATTATTTTAAAAGGTACAGATTGTGCTTTTCTAATGCTGCTTATGCACACTAAAATAAAGAAAATCATCTTTACATATCAAACCATCAGAAATAGATATTTCAAAAAAAATACAAATGATGGAAAAAATGCACACGAGGAACACAGTTTGCCCTACGCCTTCTGGGATTTTAGGCAGGTCACGATAAGAAGAGACAGGAATCGCTGATTTATCTATCCCTCCTTCTGATGAGCTCTTTAGCTCCTGTCAAATACGTTTCCTCCAACTTCTGTTCCAGCCAGTTAGCACTTAGGACAGATTATCTTGGCATCTTTATTGACTTATACACCGCCTTGTATTATGAATTACATGAAGACAGAAACAAAGGGTGAAGTGCTCATTAGAGTTCATGTACTAAGCTGCTGTGCAGGGAGGTGAGGGGTAGATAACAGGGAAGGACCTGGGTAGGAAAGAGAGAACCACTCTGGACTGATATTTCTCCTGGACATGTTAGTCTCTCACCTCTTGTCTATGGCTCCTTCTCGATGTTGCTATTATGGCACACCAAAAGACACTTGCTTGGCATCTATGAATGCACAATCCAGAAACTGGGGGTGTAGACACCAGATAAACTCTGCTTTCTTTCCCTCTACAGATGGATGATCCTGAAGAGCAGTTCATAATGTTGAAGGGACCTGCATCACCTAGCAACAAGCATACGCCCAGTGGCTTTCAATTCAGTAATACACCCTCATCTTTGGCTTTCTCTCTTTTCCTGCTGCCCTGTTTCTTCTCTCACTCTTGCTCTCTAAGGTTGTGTCCCCAAGATTTCTCTCCTCAGGTTCCTTTTCTAGGAGATATGAGCTGAGACAACAAGGTGGGGACAAAATCCATATCCGTGCGCAGATGGGGGCAATTTCCAGACTGACAGTATTGGAAACAGGAAACAAAAACCAAATGAGTTCAGATGAAGTGGAAATGTTGTGCCTTATACTTTATCTGGTATAAAAGAGATGCACAGTACTTATTTATAAAATGAATAAAAGAAAGAATGAATAAACCAATCAATAAGTCAAAAACAGATCAAAGTTGAGAATTGTATAGGAAGTGCAAAAAGACCAAAAACAAGAACACCCAAAACCTTTCATGATGGGTAGGGGCTCTCACTCCAGCAGTCATTTAACCCTGATTATTCGTCATGTAGGCATTTACACTTCCTGGACCTTAAAGACACTGACAATAAATTTCAACATTTTAACTTCACTGGGACCTCAGTCATTCTGCACACATAATGAAGCTTGAATGCATTTATTTGATTCCCTTATCTTTTTTTATGTATTTATGAGTACCTACTATGTGCCAGATACAATTTTGAAACACATTTTCAACATGTATGTGACTCCCCTTACACACACATACACACACACATGGGTGCGCATGTGTGTGCGCAAGGCTGTGATTTGGGATCCCAAACCCTACATGTAAGAGCTGCTTTCCCTGTTGCAGAACATCCCAGGGACTTTCTGCAGTCACCCTCCTGCCCCCTGTTCCCTCAGCACCAACGCATGCCTGCTTGTAGCTGAATGGTGCTGAGTTCTTGCATGTGATGTCAACTTCACGTCCCAGCCACTGAGTCTTTATGTCCCTGAAATGATGTGAAATTGGGCAGGTCCTCAGATCAGGGATGTCCAGTAAGCCCTTCTGCCATGATGAAAAAGTTCTAGATCTTCACTGTCTAGTGTCATAACTATTAGCTACATGTACCTTGTGGAACTAAGAAACTGACTTTTAAATTGTGTACAGTTTTAATTAATTCAAATTTATAAGCTACATGATGACCAGGGCCTACCCTACTAGACAGTGCAGTTGTACAACTTTCAGAGCTACATTCATTTGTCAGCTGTCTTAGTCCGTTTGATCTGTTATAACAAAATACCTTAGACTGGTAACTTATATAGAACAGAAATGTATAGCACATAGTTCTTGGGAAGTTCTTGATCAAGGCACAAGCAGATCCAGTGTATGCTGAGGGCACTGACTGCTTCACAGATGGCACCTTTTTGCTGTGTTTTCACGTGGTGGAAGGGACAAGGACGTTCCCTGCATCAGGCTCTTTTTTAAGGATAAGAATCTTATCCATGAGGGCAGAGCCCTTATGACTTTATTATCTCCTAAAGGTCCCATCTCTTAATGCCATTAGCTTAGCTATTCAGTTTCAATGTGAATTTTAGAGGGACATAGCGTTCAGACCATAGCATACACACTTGCCATCCTCTCCTTTCCCTGGATAGCCCTGCCCTGTCTCCCACACCCAAGTCACTACATCAACTTGCTTAGTTTCTCAAAAGTCCCAACTATTGAAAGGACCCGTGAGAATTTGCAAGTGTTTTGCCTAAGGATGAGAAAAACAGACTGAGGAGAAAGACCTGGTACAAGGATAAACAGAAGAGGACAGATAATTGTGAGTATTGGGAATAATAATAAGAAAAACTAATAGTATATAATTTATACTGCTTTATAAACGAATTAGAGACATATGGGAATTAGAGTGGCTAAAACATGATGGAATCACTGAGTGACAATGCATTTAAATAACAAATACAAGTGCCTGGCCACACACAGTGGAAAGGGTTTGGGTGAGGACAGGATTCCAGCAAAAGAACCTGAAAGTGGGTGAGGAAGGTGGTGGCTGGATGAGATATGGAAGAGACAGATGGTGTGGGCTATATACGTGGGTGCCTGTTGGAAAATGACTGCCTGACTTTGCCAGTAAATAATCGAATTTGCCAAAATATGTGCAGCATCTTTCTTAGGTCTTCCTTTTAGACCTGGCTTAGGGCATGATACATGTTCTCATCACTCCCATTAAATGAAGAATGGTGAATGAAAGCAGAGGAGAGGATTGCTGCAAGAACGATTTTGCTGGTGCATGTGCCAAAAAAGACGTGACACCAATTATGCCCCATTATAAGTAGGAGCAGATCCAGCTCTGAAAAGAAATACAAAGAACGGTGAAATAACATCAAAGTCTGAATAGGAGAAAAGTGATGGCAGGAAGCAACCATATATTTAAAATTTAAGGATACTATATTAAGTCCTGGAAAAGTACAGCAGAAAGAACTTTAAAAGCCATAAATCAGCTCAGAACACATTGAAGCTCTCAAGGACTCAGTACCAAGACAAGTGCCCCTTCTGACCTGCAGAGACTTCCTTCATCATAATCACTTTCTTGTATAGCGGGGCGGTGTGGAGGCTGACTTTTTTTTCTGGGTCATCCAAAACCTCCTCATTTTTTCCCTCCCAAGCAAGGGAGCGGCCATCCCATTGTGCAGCAAGCTCTGGTTTGGTATGTTCAGAATTCTGAAAAGAGAAATCTTTAAGACTAAATTTGATTTCCTGCCAGCAGATGTCCTTCTCCATCAAATCAAAGGCAAAAGAACCCAGGCCCACTCGTCTTCCTGTTTTCAATTTTCCAAGCCTTGGTTTTCTGGGGAGCTCTGAAGCTCGTGGGGGGTGGGCTTGCTGCCAAACAGCTGCCAAGGTTCTTTCCCTCCTCAGCTCAGGAGCTGATGGAGTTCTTGGCCACCAGATTTAATTGAGTCCCCTTGACATGTCAGGACTGACTGGGGCCACCAGGCGGGTGTGCCCAGGGGAGTGGGAGAATTAGCTTTTACTCTTATAGGCTGGGGCTGGCTGGAGGAAAGTTTCCTCCTTTTTACCATGGGGATTTGAGTGGGTGTGACTCTGGTGATCCTTAATCATGGAGTCACCATCCTGGAGAATCATTTTACTCCAGCCAGTATGCAGAGGACTCAGTGTCCAATCAGAAAGGCAGATGGAAGCAATTGGTCTTGGGCCACCTGAGACTACTAGCAGGAGACCCATGTTGGGTAGATGCACCTTCCCCAAGGCCCTTGTCCAGCCCCTTGGAAGATCAACAAGGATGGCTGGGAGAAAGAAGCACATGGGAAAATTCCCTCTGATTTGGCACAGTTGTCCACTGCTGCAAAGGAAATACTGCAGGCAGACTTTATCACATCACAGGGCGTTTTCTTTTTTTTCCCATATGGGGAGATGGGCTTCCATTGTATATTGTAATTTACGACAGTAAATTTTCTCTTCTCCTCAAAAAGTTTTATTTAAGATTGAGTCTTTTTCATATATCTGTTGGCTACTCTTGTGTCTTCTTTTGAGAAATGTCTATTAATATCTTTTACCCACTTTTTAATAGGACTGTTTGTTTTTTTCCTTTCAGCACATTTGAGTTTCCTGTAGATCCTGGATGTTAGGCCTTTGTCAAAAAAAAAACAAAAAAACAGTTAGCAAATATCTTTTCCCATTCTCTGGGCCGTCTTCCCGCTCTCTTGATGTTTTCTTTTGCTTTGCTGAAGCTTTTCAGTTTGATGAGGTCCCACTTGTTTATCTTATCTCTCATGGCATGGACATTTGGGATTTTGATCAGGAATTGGTTGCCTATTCCAATTTCCGTAAGGGTGCCTCCTGCATTTTCTAAGATTCTCATAGTTTTGAGGTTTTATGTTTAGGTCTTTGATACATTTAGAGTTAGTTGGTTTTTGTATATGGTCATAAGTAGAGGTCCTGTTTCAATCTTCTGCATGTGGTCAGCCAGTTTTCCCAGCAGCATTTACTGAATAGGTTCTCCTCTCCCAAGTGGTTGTTGGTAGCGGCTTTGTTGAAAATGAGTTGGTTAACAAACTGAGGTTTTGCTTCCAGAGTCTCTATTCTGTTCCATTGGTCTATATGCCTAGTTTGGTACCAATACCAGACTGTTTTGGATATTGTAACCTTCTAAAAAAATGTGATACATATTCATGACAGAATATTATGCAGCCATAAAGAAAGATAAAATTATGAACTTTGCAGTGACTTGGATGGATTTGGAGTCTATAATACTCAGTGATCTATCACAGAAACAAAGAACTGAGTACCACATGTTCTCACTCATAAGTAGACCCTGAACATTTATCATAATACTATAAGAAAGGGATTGGCAGTAGTGGGACACTGTGGGGGTGGGGGGTGGGCGGCACATAACACCAATAAGGGTATCTGAGCTCAAACCAGATGAAGTGGGGACCAAAGGGAGGCTGAAACTTCATCTTTGTGAAGACCACTTATGTATCTAATCTTAAATTGTACTCACATCTTTGAAATAAAAAAAAAAATTTCAGCCTTTTTTTCAAAGGTTAATCTGAAACCCCCAAAAGGTAAGTATCTAATATATTCAGGAAGGGTGACAAATGTGCTGTTTATGTGAGAGGCTAAAGTAAAGGAAGATATGGAGTGGTTCGGGTGGGGGGGAGGGGAAATGGACCACTGTGAGCAGAAGTGAAGAAGTAAAAGAAAAACAAGTAATCAGCAAGGATTACATGGCGCACCTACTATGTGTAGATGTTATAATAGGCAACTTTGCACATCTTATTTTTTTGTGCTTCCTGATGTCCTTTAAGTTGCCATTATTCTTCTTTTTTTACACACTTGGAAGCTGAGGCTAAGAGGCTAGGTACACGTCTAATATGATAAAGCTAAATAAGTGACACAGATAACATTTGAAACTGTCTGTCTGAATCTTCCACATAAAAATAAGCAACAGTGTGTCCTGCTCAGCTACGGGTCTGGAAAATGCCATCTCTAAATCTTTGATCATTTATATTAGCCATCCTTCAAATTTCAGTTTTTGTGCCATTTCTTTGCATAGAATTTCCCCAGTTCCCCTGAACACCTCGTTTATTTCCCTACTTGCAGTTGGGGATTTTCTATCAGTTGTGTAAGATTTTTGTTTAGTATCTGTTGATGATAATTTTGGGGGTGATTATTATATTCTTAGTGTCTAGCCTATAGCAAGTAGTTTTGAGCGAAAAAAATGACAACTATGTAGCAAGGACAATCTGGAGACCATACTTTGCCTTAATAGTGCTTCTGTGTATTTTCAGAACTGGTTATAACTTTTATAAAATCAGGCTTTGTTTTCTACTTCTGTCCCAGAAAAACAAAATTCAGCATTGATATTGCCTAGACATCTTCTTCTAAATGCCTAAGTGCATTTTATCCGTAAAACATTCACTAGGCTAACATCCTCATTGATCTTCATTCTTCACTAAGCATGAAGTCATATACTCAGTTATTAGTAATAAATACACTAAGTATTAGACATGTAGTTGTACAACCTGTTATATTACTTAAACAATAAAATTGTGGTAGGTATTAATGTTAATAAATAACAATGCAATATTATTAGTGATCACGTATACTTGCAAAAGGATAAATGATTCAGGAGCCTCTTAATTCTTGAATGTAACATTGTATTAGATGGAAGTCATCAAAGGAATATTTTATTTAGAGCAGACTCTCAAAATTTGTACTTTGACATCTCCAATCATCTCACTGTGACTTTATGATTAAAGGAGAATTTGTGTCACAGAGATTCAAGTTAACTCTGTAAATCGTTGACGACATCATGATTTTCCCCAAAATGTCCTAACACCACTGTGTTCATAAAACACTTATTTGACATGTATGTGAAACCAACTTCCAGGGTTTCTCAGAGGTACTTAAAGGGGTGCCTACTCACAAATGATAGAATGAAAATTTGCCAGATGACCATACCATATGTTCCAGTGATTTCCACAATCTGGAAATTTATTTTCAGGTCACAGAACAATTTTTCATGGCTCTCTTTTCAAAATTAAAAGTTGATGGTTTAGTACCAGAGAATGCTTTTCTCATGCTGAAATTTTGGAGGGGAGAAATGTAATAATTTTTGGGCAGTTACTACTTGTTATTTGTTTTACTTCTTTTTAAATTAGAAAATATCGTTTATTTAAAAGGTAAATTAGAGAGGAAGTGAGAAAGAAAGAGGAGACTCACCTCCCCAAGGCAGGGAAGGGGGCCGGTGACAGCCATAGTTCAAAGAGCACATGGCTATACCAGAGTCTAGTAAGGCAATGACCTACTTCTTGTTTTCTTTAGTGTTTGCAAGAACTCTGAAATACAAGCTTTATTACACATACTAGTCCTAATTTTAAAGCTAAGTAAACAATCTTACATCTACCAAGTAGCTTGCCCAAGGACTAGACAAGCAGCAAAGTAAATACCTGAACCCAGATTGACTTTAGGTCAAAACTTATGTTCTTTTCATTACATTGCAGGCCAAACCAAGGTGACATAAATTATACCTTTATCATCCTTTACCATCGGATTGTATTTCAGGTGCTATTTTCTTTCCAGCACAAATATACATCTAACTTCTTCGATGTGTCGATGACTGTAATACTTTGGGAAGCCATGTGATCAGTCAAGATTCAATGTCTTCTTCCACGAAAATGTAAAATATTTGGAAACCTGGGTCTACTTAATACTATTGTTTTTCTAGGGGTCCATCAATCTTATTTATCCTTTAAAAAAAACCAGCTTTTGGTTTCATTGATTTTTTTTTTGTTTTTTGTCTTCTATGTTTTTGGTCTTTTATTTGTTTTATGTCTTCCCAAATTTGGGCTTTTATATTGGTGATCTGGATTCTCCTGCTTAAATTAGGGTCTTTGTGGTCTTGTTTACAATAAACAAACAGAAACCCCCAAAAAGCACAGTCCCATTCACAATAACCACAAAAAAATTTAAATAACTAGGCATCTTCCTAAACAGAGAAGTCAAAGATCTTTACAACAAACACTGCAAAACACTGCTCAAAGAAATCAAAGATGACACAAATAAATGGAAAAATATTCCATGCTCATGGATTGCAAGAATAAACATTGTTAAGATGTCCATCCTACCCAAGCCAATCTGCAGATTTAACGCAATACCCATTAAATTACCAGCAGCATTCTTTTTAGACCTGGAAACGACAATACAGGAATTCATATGGAAACATAAACAACCACGAATAGTCAAAACAATCCTCAGCAAAAACAAAACAAAACAAAGTGGGAGGCATCATGCTCCCAGACTTTAAGCTTTATTATAAAGCTACAATAATCAAAAGAGCCTGGTATTGTTACAAGAACAGGCATATAGACCAATGGAACAGGGTAGAGATTTCAGAAGCAAAACATCAATTTCTCAACCAACTCATCTTCTACTAAGCCTCCACCATCAACCAGTGGAGAGAGAACCAATTCAGTAAATGGTTTTGAGAAAACTGACTGATCACATGCCGAAGATTAAAACAAGACCCCTGCCCTTCCCCATACACAAAAATTAACTCTAAATAGATCAAAGACATAAATGTAAAACCTCAAACTATAAGAACCACAGAAAATGCAGGAGACACCCTTATGAAAATTGGAATAGGCAACCAATTTCTGATCAAAATCACAAGTGCCCATGCCATAAAAGATAAGATAGACAAGTGGGACCTCATCAAACTGACTAGCTTCTGCAAAGCCAAAGAAACCAGTGAAAGAGTGGGGAGATAGTCCACAGACTGGGAAAAAATATTTGTCAACTGTATATCTGACAAAGGCCTAGCATCTAGGATCCACAAACAACTCAAAGAATGTGCTGAAGAGAAAAATACAAACAGCCCCGTTACAAAGCAGGTGAAAGATATGAATAGACACTTCTCAAAAGAAGACATTCGAGGAGCCAACAGATACATGAAAAAATGCTCAGCCTCACTAGTCATCAAATAAATGCAAATTAAAACCACACTGAGAGACCACTTAACTCCTGTCAGGATGGCCATCGTAAATAACTCAAAAAAACAACAGATGCTGGAAAGGATGTGGCAAAAAGGGAACACTACTACACTGTTGGCGGGAGTGTAAACTAGTACAACCTCTGTGGAAAACAGTGTGACGATTCCTAAAAGATCTAAAAATTAACCTCCCGTACCTCCCCACAATTCCCCTACTGGGAATATACTCAAATCACTCTATGAAATACATACCTGCACACCCATGTTTATTGCAACATTATTCACAATAGCAAAAACATGGAACCAACTGTGCTGCCCATTGAAAGAGGACTGGATAAAAAGGTGTGGTAAATACACACGATGGAATATTATGCAACCATAAAGAAGGGCAAAATTATGAACTTCGCAGGAACTTGGATGGATTTAGAGGCTATAATACTGAGTGACCTATCACTGAAACAAAGAGCCAGGTATCACATGTTCTCATTTACAAGTGGACCTTGAACAACTATGTAGGAAACTACTAGGGGAAGGTGGAGGTGAGACTGGAAATGGTGGGAACTGCAAGGAGAGGTGGAGCACACCTCATCTATGAGGGTACTTGCATAATGAGCATTTGTATATCCAACCCTGAATTGTACCCCACATATTTAAAATTAAAAATTAAAAAATACTATTGTTTTCTTAGTAAAGTTAAACCTATTGGTCTGGACCTTGTTTCTATAAATACAGCACCACACGGAGACAGTCCATCTCCTGGCCATGGAGCAACACCACCACCATTCCACTGAAACTTTTCCCAAAGCATCTAAGCCCCGAAGGTCAAATTCTCAGATCTGGTTTTCCATTGGGGAAACCATGTGATCAGTCAATATTCACTCTTTTCTTCCATGAAAACGTAAAATATTTAGAAACTTAAAAGCGCTACTTAATACTATTATGTTAATAGTACTTAATACTGCTATTGGAATTCTGCATTGTAGAGTGGTAGGATTTCTCTTTTGTTGTTAGAATTGCCAACTCCCTTGAATTTTCAGTAAACTTCCATCTTTCTAGGTCAGTGATGCTCCCCAAGGGCCCTTGGGAAGGACTGGGTGCAAAGCCCATCTGCCACCTTGTGGCAGGCTCAGGTAATTCTCCATCCTAGAATTGTGGAGCCTGGAAGAAAGTTGGCCCGCGATTTTATTTTTATGTTTTAAAATTTAATCATTTATATACCTAACCCTAATTGTACCCTATATCTTTGAAATAAAATTTGAAAACATTTTATTCATTTAATTTTATTTTATATTACTTGTCCTTAATGAGGCAGAATTTCCATTCACCACAATTTTTAGAAAGTTCCAGCATCTAGGTTAACAATGGTGAAGTCCATCAGTTTATGATGAAAGTCAATTCGAGGGCACACACCTTACTTTTTGATCTGTGACTTTTTACCTTCTACTATCAGTCTGCTTTCAGGATATTCCTTTAGAACTTAGGAAAATATGGATTCACCTTTATGACCAAAATAGATACTTATGGTTGGGTTTAAAAATGGAATCCTTTGGGAAACTACAAAAATAAAAAGCGAAAGTTCTTTAAAAGAACTATCTCAGTCTTCAAGTGTAGGATACACCTGATTAAATGAATAACCACTATTAATAGCTACAGTTTTTTTTTTTCTAACTTAGTTCTAACTTCTATTTTCCTTTCTTTGGATAAGTGGTCCTCAGACTTGACTATGTATTGGAATCCCCTTGCTAATTCTAATGGGTTTTCAGCTTAAAGGACTGGAATATTAAAATAAATCCTACAGTAAAAGGCAATATTTATCACTTGGATGCATCTTTATTTAAAGGAAGATCATTAAGTAGAAAAATTTAGAACAAGATTCAAAGTTTATTAATCTAAGATTATTGACCTTATGTTAATGATAACTTACTATGCTACTAACTTCAAATACTTCAAGTTCACAGTTTAGCACTAAAATGTTTTACATTTCTGGAAATTTGTATGAAAGGAAAAAACAGGGTGTATAATAATAAAGACCTTTAGATCTACACAAAGTTCTTACTGAAATAGATCTGATGACTTGCAAGTAGAAATAATAAAATAAATAGATGAATAGTAAGCATGGGTATTCAGGTAATGAAAGTATATGTATCTAGAAGATTTTGGCATCATTATAAGGTCTACGCTCTTTGCATACTTAACAAGCTTTGGATTCTACAAACATATGACTTCTTTTTATTGCATTTTTATTAAACAAAAATATTTAAGAATAGTTATTTATTTTTAACATTTTATGTACCAATGAGAAAAACATTGTATTGATAAAGATGTGTAGCGATTTCTTCTTCAAGACATCCAAGGAGTAAGGATAATGCATGTAACAAAAAATTTAAGTCAAAAATTAAAATTACATATGTTTATATGTGTTCAGCCATCTTATAAAGAAGAATTTAAAGGGTTCATAACACTATATGCATGCAAGATGGGAAATAAATATCAAAACTGAAGGGTCTATTCAGTTAAAAGTGGAAACTAAACAAATAGTACCAGGTAGCAAGATCCCAAGTTTAGCAGTTAACACACGATATATACAAGTTAATGCTAATCAATTAATATTAAACATTAATTGTTATGCAATGCTCGGTGTTTCGTTTATTCTTGACTGAGTCTGTGTGAATTTGTCCTCTGGATGTGACAAAATGATACAAATAGAGTGATTTTTGTCCCCGTGTAAAATTCTGATAGACAGTGATGGGGCTTAGAGATGAATTAAACAGGCTAATGTTAATCTATTAACCAAAATTATAATTAAAGTTACCCTTTAAGCCGGGCTCGGTGGCTCAGCCTGTAATCCCGCGCTTTGGGAGGCTGAGGTGAGTGGATTGCCTGAGCCCGCGGGATCGAGACCTGCCTGGGCAGGCGAGACCTTATCTCTACAATAAATCACACACACACACACAAAAATAGCTGGGCGTGGTAGTGCGTGCCTGTAATTCCAGCAACTTGGAAGGCTGAGGCGCCGCAGCTCAGCAGGTTGAGGCTGCGGTGGCCGGGAGCGGCCACTGCACTCCAGTCTGGGTGACAGAGTGAGACTCCAACTCAAAAAAAAAAAAAAGTTACCCTTTAAACAATACTTTAGCTATAAATAAGAAAAAGGAGAGAAGCTAAGACAGAGAAAAAGTAGATTTCCTCAAAATGATACATTATATTCATGGACTAGTTCTGTTGAGTTTTTGTTGGCCACCTTGGCAATTTAGTGGTCCCTCCACAGACTGAAAAATTTTGAAGATCAGTGACCATGACTATATCAGGTTGGCAGGTAATCTGAAAAAGAGTCCCTGATTGTCCAGCCTGCTGTGATGTCCTGTGGGGTAGTATTTTCCCCAAAGATAAAAACTAGCTCATTATTTCATATTTGGTTACCTGTGCATGGAAAGTCATGCTTTTGTTCTGATTTCTAAATAATTTTGAGGGGGGAGAAGCAGACAGTAGAACTAAATTTTAGGTTGCATTCATCTTTCTGAGAATAAACAATTGGACAAAAAACCAACCAAACAACAACAAACTAAAAGACATAAATTATGAAGAATAACATGCAGCATTTTCTCTTCTTTCAGTTCTAGAGGAAAAGGGCAGAAACTAAAATTTATTGAGCATGTGAAATGTTTCAGACTCTATGCTAAGTTTTTATACCCATTATTATGACCTTAGACCAACCCTTTTGAACAAAGTGTTATCTGTCTCACAGATGGGGGATTGAGCCTCAGAGAGGTTAAGTGACTTGCAAAATGCCACACAGTCAAAATGTAGCAGATGTTTTACTTGAAACCAGATCTGTTTAACTTAAGTTCACACTACATTCTCTATGCTAAAAGTGAAGGTATGGGTAAGGAGAGAGCAGACTATTTAAAAAAGCATCTGTATTAGCTTCAGTCTCAAATATTGATCCGTTCCAATCCCCTTCATACTGGAAGTATGACTTTAATTTCCACAGATCTACATACACTTCATGTGAATATAGCTCCTTGGAATATGAAATCATTATCATTTCACATTCTTCATCAACTCTGTAGATCTTCGAAAAATGGCCATGTTAGGCACAGCTCAGCAATCAGTGAGTACAGTGAGTGGGTTGGATGTCAACTTCTTTCCTTTTCAGGAACTTGTTTCAAACAAATTATTGTGTAAATTCTGGAAAAGCCAACACCCCTGGCAGGTGAGATCAGGAAGAAACATCTCAGATATCTCCTCCTCCCATTCTCATACTGCACTGGCACTGGAAGGAGATCTGGTGGAGAAAATTAGAGAGTGTGACCTTCCTAGTGTTGAAATGATATTGCTAATATCATTTTTCTTACCTTAGTTCCTACATGACATAACCATCTCTCCTCCAGCATTACATTTACCCTTATAGATTGTTAAACAGAGACGATCACATTTCTACCCTTAGCATTTTCCATTATCAACAAATATTTTTTAAAAATTAAACTAGGATTTAGGTATTCCCATGAATAATGTGATCAGTTGAACCTGGTAGAGAGAAGGGATTTCAAGAAAAGGAAAAGGGATTAAGTTGTGTTTACCCCGATCATGCACCAGTGGTACCTTGTGTTTCTTCCAGAGACATGAGTCTCCAGGTGAGAGAACTGGCATAGCTCTACTGATTATTCTTTCTGAGCCAAAACTAGAGTAGATATTACAATGTATTTGATATTATTTTTATTGAAAATGTAATGCAATTCATACTCTTAGCACTCCTCATTGTCTCCCTGTAGCTTCTAAAACAAGTTCAAATAGAATATTACACCGTGCTCTTCACAGTCTCACTTCTTATCACCTTTCTGTTGTCTTCTCTTGATACTTTTGCACATAATTTACTCTGGCATTCTATAGGTTCTCTCATGAACAAAAAAGTATGAATCAAAATCAGCCTGCACCTGCATAATGAATCTCTCCATTGTTATGCAATGCTTGATGTTTGATTTATTTTTGACTGAGTCTTGGTGGATTTGTCCTCTGAATGTGACAAAGTGATACAACTAGAGTGGTTTTTGTCTCCATGGAAGATTCTAACAGACAGTAATAGCACTTAGATTTTTTTCAAATGCACGCCCTGAATTAGAAATTGAGATAGCCTTTAATGGAAAAATGGAGTTGCTAGAGTTGTCCTTTCATGTCTCTTTTTTTCTTTTCGAATCTAACTAACACTTCCTACCCCCCCAAAAAAATTGGTAACCTCTGTCAGAAAGCTTTGCCTTGCACCATCCTTGACATTTAGATGCCTACCAGATAGTCTGCTTCAGAACTCACTATGCTATAGAGCAACCTTTAGTCTCATCATCAGTTTTTTTCCACAGTCTAAGTCTAAAAGTATTTGTTAGTGTTTTCTAGCACGTGGAATATCCTATCGCCTTGAAAATGTTCAATAAAACGTGTATTAAAATGAATGTCAAAATAAGAATTATCTAAGATTTTATTGGATTTTTTATAATAGAGTCCAAACAATATGAGAATTTGAAAATATAGTTTTGAAACATTTGCTTCTTTTCCAGGTTTATAATATTGTGTTATTTTGTTGCCTGCTTCCCTTTAATGCTTAAAAATTTATGCATACCACATATTGTGCTGGAATGCTTAAGTGCTGGAATATTTAGCTTTTCCTTGGCTAGAGCTATGAGATTAGAGTTGAGAAATATATTTTGACAAACCATCCTGGGACCATCAATGCCTGGGAGTCAGTTCACTGACCTGAATATTCTGCCTTTGATATGGAGGGCTATATCGGATAGAGAGAATCAGCTCCAGAGATTTACTAAGATTGACTAACTTCATAGTAGAGGCTAGGAGTGAGAGTTTCTGCGATGGGCATTGTGGCTCCTGAACATGATACATATGGGTAAGAAGGTGACTGATCAGTGAGAGTTGAACAAAACCACTGTACTAATCAAGATTGGGGTAAGATTTGGCCACTTTTAAGTTCAAAAAAACAACTGATTTTGATAAAATGTAGATTTCTATACCAGTTTCTTTAAATTCCTGACTTTCTTAAAACTCCACTGGAGTTGAATCTAAAGAAAAGTCAGGGATATGTAATGTTGGCATAGAGTTAATAGACAGTTAAAATTCATTTTTTAGCTGCAGTATCTGCCTAAACTGCCCTTAACAAGATCATTTTTGTACGTGAAATTTTGCACCTCATTACCCCTAATTACATCCTTTTAAAGGCATTCTTTGAAAATGCAGAGTGAACAATGTAGAATAGAAAATACTTATCTTTCTTCTATTCTGTTAATTGTTGAATCTTATTCTTAAATCTGACTTCAGCATTTATATATTTCTATCCCAAACAAAATGTTTTATTCTCATCTAAACTTCAGAGATTTTCTTTTGGGAAACAGAGAGAGAAACATACCATCTTAATAAGTACAGGGGGGAGAACTAAAAAAAACCCAGAAATTTATTTGTAAAATATTGTGCATTTATTCTTACATGTTTAAATGTCACTCACCTTCAAAATACTTTCTGTTTGATGGAATACACCTATTGAAATGCTTTTTCCATTGCTCAAAACAATTTTTGAACTCGTCAATTGAGATGCCTTATAGTGCCTCTTTCATTTTTTGTTTGTTTGTTTGTTTGTTTGTTTCACCTCTTCCACATCGGTAAAATGTTTTCCTCTGAGGACTTTTTCATATGGGGGAACAACAACAACAAAAAGTTTCTCAGGACAAGATAGGGCAAATAGGGAGGGTAGGGCATGGGGACCATGCCACTTGTGATCAAAAACTGCTGAACATTCAGCATGGCATGGGCAGGCACACTGGTAAATCACACATCATGAAATGGGCAAATGGGTTGAAAGAATCTCCTCCCCTCAAAAAATTAACTGGTGCCAAATGCAGCCTCTCACAACAATGCTAACTGGTACACTGTTGTTTACTGGGTTCCTAGGACCCGCTTTTGATTTTTCATATTTATATATTTTACATACATATCTATTATACATGTATAACATATATTATAATATACTTATATTTATTACATGTGTTATATGTTACATATTATTATATATATAATAGGTAATGT
Organism: Tarsius wallacei; assembly: GCA_963574415.1. Taxonomy (NCBI): domain Eukaryota; kingdom Metazoa; phylum Chordata; class Mammalia; order Primates; family Tarsiidae; genus Tarsius; species Tarsius wallacei. The sequence goes on from CAUYQG010267527.1 coordinate 22,580, forward strand.
TTTGAGAGTATTTTTTTTTGAAATAAGTACTTGACCTGTCTTATCTAATTCTCACAACCGCTTTATAATATAAAGACTATTGCCCTAATGAAGATATTGAGGCTTAGGAAGAAAAGTCTACACAACAAGTAAGTGCTGAAGTCTGGAATTTGCTCTTAGAAGGTTTGCCTCTGAGCCCTGGGCCCCTGGCAACTTCTTCACAATCATTTTTTCTGCCTGATGAGATGTTCTTGTAGTCACAATATGTTTGCCCTTCTCTTGTTGCTCTATAAATGTCATGTTACCAGGAAAATGGCTAGTTGAATCAGATACATTTGAGAATACTTATAAATGTATGTAAATGTGTTCTCTACCAAAAACTAAGTCAGTAGGATAAGAGAGGAGTCCTCCTCCATCTCCAGGTTGTTCAGAGTATTCTCTGGTTATAGTTTTCTCTACCAGAATCTATTATAACTCTTAGCATTTTGATTTCTAAGGGGAAAAGTTTGGTGGAAACACCTGTGGAGAGGTAGAACCTTTAAGTCTTTTTTAATTTTTTATTTTTTTTTAAAGATATGGAGTGCAATTCAGATTTAGGTATATAAGTGATCGTCGTACAGGTAAAGTTGGGGCTTCCCTTTCATCCCCACTTCACCTGGTTTGAAATCAGGTATCCTTATTGATGTTATATGCTCCACCTTCCCTGGAAGTGTCTTACTACTTCAAATCCATTTCTTATTGTATTATGGTACATGTTCAGGATCTGCTTATAAATGGAATATGTGGTACTCAGTTCTTTATTTCTGTGATAGATCACTGAGTAATCCATCCAACTTGCTGTGAAGTCCACAATTTTGTTTTTCTTTATGACTGTAATATTCCATTATGTTTTTATCCAGTCCAGTTTTGATCGGCGACATGGTTGGTTCCATGTTTTTGCTATTGTGAATAGAGCTGCAGTAAACATGTGTGTGCAGGTATCTTTTTTGTAGAGTGATTTAAGTTCCCAGAAGAGGGGTTGCTGGGTCAATTTTTAAAACCAAGATTTGACAGCTGCTCTCTCTGTATAAAAGCAGGGAGAGCCCTGTGGTTATGTCACAATGATATCTCCTTGCTGGCCTGAAAGAACTAGTACACACCATCTTGTCAGAAGTGCTGATGCAGCTGTCTTCATATTCTGGGGGAAGTATCAAGGGTGATCCCGTCCCCTGATTTTTTGCAAACTATTAAATAAAACACATCTGGGAAACATACATATAGAACAGGGTTGGATTACTTCTATTTAGAAATTGATTGGAGACAGAAAAGGAGAATTTTACTGTCCACATGATGCTGGTTTAGAATGAAGGGCATTTTCTCAAAGATCAGACCACATGTGTGTAATGATCAACTCACCTCCACCTTTTTAAGGTTTAGTTCCTAGGGTATCAGGATGCATGATACACCATGGCAAAGGTACCAAGAATTGCAGACTTAATTCTCAAAGTTGTCACATCCCCTGTTTTCCAGATTTCTCATAGGTAACCATACTTTCTTTTAAGATTGGTTCTCTAAGTTTTATAATTTCTGATATCCAATCAATAAAGTACTACTAGATGCCAAAGCTTAGGTTTATATTCTAATCAAAACTATGGTTCATATTTTCTCAATTATGACATGAAGAATGGTCTTTTGAATAAAAACTTTTCCATCAAGTCTAAAAACTTCACAAACATATCATTTTCTCTCTTTTTTATTTTAAAAATTTGGGGTACAATTCAGGGTAAGGCATACAAATGTTCATTACACAGGTACTCTTGTTGATGAGGTGTGCCCCTCCCTCCCCTGGCAGTTTCCCTCAACTGTCAATTCCACCCCTCCCCCTTCCCTGGCAGTTTCTCACTACTGCCAATTCCTTTCATATAGTATTACGATAATTGTTCAAGATTCACTTATAAGTGAGAACTCATGATGCTCTGTTCTTTGTTTCTGTGATAGATCACTGAGTATGATAGACTCTAAATCCACCCAAGTTGCTGCAAAGTCCATACCAAACATATCATCTAACCAGCTTCTCTACCATTCAATTCACAACTAGAATCAATCTCTCTCTCTCTCTCTTTCTCTCTCTCTCTCTCTCTCTCTCTGTCTGTCTGTCTCTCTCTCTCTCTCTCTCTCTCTGTGTGTGTGTGTGTGTGTTAGAGAGAGAGAATTTGAAAGAGTGAGAAAAAAGAACAAGTCTGTATTTTGTAAGAAAAAAGAAGTGTTCAAGAAAGGAACTATTAGTTGACCAATACTGTTATTTATTCAGTATGAAGGATTTAAGAGAGTCCTGAGGGTTAGGTGGGAGAAATAATCGTAATGATCCTTGCCTGTATTTAAATTTGTCCCGGGGAAGTTAACTAGGCTGTAGGCACAGCAGTATCATGTATAACCACCAAGTCATGTTTATGAACTCACATGACTTCTATAGAACATGTGGTAAAGATATTTGAGGCATTATCAAACACCTGGAGACTTTCAATTCCTCATTTCTTGCTCATGTGATTTATTAACAGTTCTGCTAATGTAGATAGAATGCAACCCCAAATTATAGCAGTGGATGGGGCTGAATGTGCACAGCCTATGCAATTCAGAGCGTAAAATATCTGCAACCTACTTGATCATTTTTGAATCATCAGCTCCATCTTTATGTTAAATTAACAATTTAACAGCTGCTTTCATCAAAGTTCTTTTGTGTCTACCAACATGATACAGTAATTTTTTTTTTCTTAAAAGCAATTTCCAAGATAATTTCTGCGTCTTTTCAGTCCCAGATTACTAATTTGCATGTTTTCTCAATTTGTATACAAATGTTCAGGCATTTATACACTATCTAGGGAGCATGAAACACCCTCTAGAGCTCTAGAGAATAATTTGATCCATCTTATCATTCACTTACTTAAATTTCTTTTTCATTAAGGACAGGTGATGAATGAATGCAGTAAAATATGACTGAACTTAGGTACAGAGTTTCCTAAATCAGTAATATTCTAAAGCAAAAGAGTAACCAAGGGTTCCTTTTTAACATAATTCCAGTAAGTAGGACTATTGGAAATGAGTCAGATTTGTTATAAAAGTCATATCCTTTCTTTTTACCTTTTGTGTTAGTATTCTTAAGCTGCTATAGCAAAATACCATAGACTGGGTATGGCATTTTTTTCTCACAGTTCCAGAGTCTGGGAAGTTCAAGATCAAGTTGCTGCTGGTTTGATTCTTGGCAAGGGGTTTCTTCTTGGCTTGTAGGTGGCCACTTTCTTGTGACATCCTTGGTGCATGCACACATAAGAAAGAGCGAAGTGGGGGGATTCTCTGGTCCTTGTTCCTATAAGGTGCATTAATCCCATCAGACCAAAGCTCAACCCTTATGAGTTCATCTAAGCCTAATTATTTTCCAAAAGCTCTGTCTGAAAACACCATCACATTGGGGTTTAGGACATTGACACATGAATTTTGGGAAGGGCACAATTCAGTTCACAGCACCTTTCATATCTTAAGAAAATTAGCTTAGCTTCAAGGTACTTTAAAATCATCATTATATTTCTAAACTGTATGTACAGCCTGAATGTTCTAGAGCTCAAAAGAAAGCATTAAGAAGATAATGCACCTAGATTCTCAAGAAAAATCTGATTTTTATTTTGGCAGAAATCACTTGAATTCATAGTTACATGTCTCTTTTTTGGTCACCAGATCTCCTTAGGGCCCAACTCCTCCAAAGTATAATGACCCTCCTTGAGGGCCCTCAGTATCATCTTCTATTCCAAATTGAATTGAGGAGGAGGCAAACCCTAGTATGCAGCCTTTGTAATCAGTGATAATCCAGCCCTCTTGAGTAAAGCTCAAAACAGGAAGTGTTCAAATCTGACCCTTGTCTGAACTTGTGGAACTAGACAGTGAGAAATGGTTGGACAGGATGGAAGAGGAAGAGGCACAGGAAAACTCCCATCCAAGGCCATGAAAATTAATTGGAGCAAAGGGTTCAAGGAGTAGGGGTACCAAATACCAACATCTGGTCCTGAGTGTGAAGGACTGAGTTAGGGTGCGGTAATAGAATCAAAAGGCCTGGGCAAGTGAGGACAGAATTGAAATGAGAATAGTTCCAAAGCAAATAAGGAGGCTTAGGTTTATCATGTCAAACAGCTTTTGGCCAACCATAGATTGGCTTATCAGTTACTGTATGCTAGATAAAGGGAAACTTGATCATCTGGCTTAGAGGATCAAAGACAGTGTGAACAGGAATGCAACTGTTCCACAAATGGTGGGAAAGCAAGTGAGATAGCTCACAAAACGCAATGACTCTTAAAGCTTTTGTTTAGATCTGAGACACGTCACATCCACTCACATGCCATTGGCCAAAGCAAATCACAGGAACAAGCTTAATGTTATTTGGGCAAGGATGCATGCATCTTCAATGGGAGGCACTGCAAATGCCTTGTGAGAGGTAGTGACATACAATTTTCCTATAGGAAAGCAGCATAAATAGGTGGAAAGAATAATCCAATCTATCCTTTCTTCTCTCTCTCTCTCTCTCTCTCTGTCTCTCTCCCCCCTCTTCCTTCCTTCCTTTCTTCTTTCTTTTTCTTTCCATTTCTTTCTTTCTTTCTTTCTCCCTCCCTTCCTCCCTCCCTTCCTTCTTTTAATTTATATGATCAGAAAAGACAGTCTACCACATCTTTTTAAAACACTTTCTCCCTTATAAATATTGTCATCTGTCTTGCCTGGTTATAGTTTCCTTCCATTTGCTTGTCAAAACACCAGCCCTAGTCAGATCCAAACACATTCTCTTCATGCCTTTATCTGTGAAGGTGAACACCACTCTAGAATGCTTAAAGAATAAGGCAAAACAGCACAACATTGCCATTATAAATTTATGATTAAGAATTTAACTTCTCATTCAACAATTCTAGTAAATTCTACTTTTTTTCTCTAATGAGCTCATTCTTCCACTCTCTGCACTAATTATTTTAGACCCTTTTTAAAAATTCAAACCCATCACCCATCATACTCCACTGTGCTCTCTACTCTGACATGCCTCGGACAGATGGTGTTGACCCGCACTTCATTAGGAGAACAGACACCATCAGGTGTTCTTCACCTCCCATCACAGACTCTGTGAACATGTCTGGGCTTGGACTCATCTTTTTCTTTACTTCAGTTGTGAGAGAAGAAGTTGTTCCTTTTTCTATCTAAAGGAGCTCTGGATCATGTCCTTTCTTATCTTTATAAGGGCTTCATTTCCTTAGTTCTCCATACTTTCTTCTATATAATTAATTTTCTCTCTCTCTAATCATTCCCCTTAGATGACAGGTTTTCCTTTTCTTATCTTGCAAACACTGACAGAATCATGCATGCCATCCTTATAGGAATATTATCATGACTCTTCCCTAATGACAGCACACAAATCTTAGTTTTCTTTTATTTCTCTGGCCATTTCTACTTTTGTGACACATATACTCCTTTAACCTAGTCCTAAATATGTTGGTCCCCCTAAGTTCTGTGCCTCTTTAATGGATATTCTTTTCCTTGGTGATTGTATTTATTTCCATGACTTTTCATACCACTCGTTTGTAAATATTCTCATATTTCTACTTATATATTAGATTATATATTGGATACTCTTGATTACTTATATATTGGATACTCTGGATTTTCATGTTTGATATTATCACTTGGTATCTGGCAGGTGTCTCAACTTTTTTTTCCCCTACAACAGAACTCTTGATATTCTCCTCATTTCAAACCTGATCTAAACTCTTGATTTTCTCCTCAATTTAAGCCTGATCTAATCATCCCCCTCTTCTCACATTTCTTATATTATAAGATAGCAATGCCACTCACTTGTTTCAGCCAGAAGCCTGAGAATACTTTTTTTAATGATTTTTACTCTCTGACTCTTATATGCAACCTAGGGAACACCAAGGTATAACAGACTTTAACATCAAATGATTTTTCAGTCCACCTAGCTATTTATTTCTAGCTCCATCACTACCATCCTTGTCTCAAAAGCATTTTCACCTCTTCTCAGGACCACTAATTGTCTGGTGTCTTCCCTTCAATGTTCACCTTCTCCTTCTGTCTTCTACACAGCAGTCAAAGAAAGGCTGCATTTGATTATCATGCTAAAATCTGTCAGTATCATCCTCAATAGGACTCTATAATCTTCCAAGTCCATAATTTTTAGCATGGAAGTTAGGACAGCCCACACACATCTCAGGGCTCACTTTACTTTCCTCACCCAGCCACACAGATCAGGCTTTAAAAGCCAAGCTCTTTCTCACCCAATAACCTTCCTTGCTTCATCTTGGAACACTCCATTCCCCACTCCTCATAGTGGCTCCTCCTTCTTTGGATATTAGATGAAATACCACCTCTTCAGAGATGTTTTCACTGAACACTCAAATTAAAGAAGTGATCCTGACTGAAGTTTTTTCCAGATATCTTTGTTTCTTTCACAGAATTTATAAAAATATCTACAATGTTTTCTCTTGTTGTTTTTGTTTTGTCTTGTCTTATTGCTTATTATCTGCCTTCTCAAATAGACTCTTTTAGTTTCATGACACCAAGGGCACACTTGTCATGTTCATGACTCTATGTCCAGCCCCAAGAATACTGCAGAATGCATAATAGGCAATCCACAGATATTTTCTAGTAAATAGAGAAACTAATAAAGAATGGCATTAGCCTTTTGTTGCAAAATAAAGTATTTTTCATTGTAATACATGTTTTTGTTTAAAATACAAGATTTTTTCTTAATTGCCAACGACATAGTTTGCTGTAGCTAGCAATGCACTCATTTGATAATATCGTATAGCTCACAACTCTTCCTGGAGGCCAGAGAATCAGGCTGGCATGTTGTGACTGTGATCAAACCAACTGGGGATAAGGTGGCCAGAAAAAAGTGCTACTAGAACAACTCCATGAAACATCACTCTAACTGTCCTTGTCCATGGGGAACTTATAACACTATGCAATGCATTATGTTGTTCCATGTGTTTTATATTCCTGATATTTTGACAGAAGTTTGGGTAATATTTGAAAAGTTTGATTATTTATTCTAAGCTCCTACCCATACAATGTGCTATTAGTGATGCAAGTAGATGATAAAACATGGTTTGAACCATCAGGGGACATTAAAATTTGGCAGGGGAAAAGGAAGTGTCCAACATAAGAAAGTCAACTGCTTATATGTCCTTATTGGAAAACACAACAACAGAAAACAATAGAATGATTCTATCCTTTCTTCTTATTCCAAATGAAAACCTTATGTACTCTTTGCTGGTATCTGAATTTTCAATTAACTTCATCCTGGCTGTTCCAATCTTTTCTGCATTTTTACATATATCTCATGTCAATGCACTCACATCCTCTGACTTAACAGAGGGCCCCCATCATTGCATAACAGGACTTTTATAAGAACTTTCTCACATTCTCACTGTCTTCGTCTTGGCCCCACTTAAAAACTTCTCTCACTCAACTGCTGGACTAATCTCTAAAACAAAAACCTGGGGCTGTCATTTCAGTGACTTCCAACTGAAACTTTGTTCAACTTTTCAATAGGTTCAATACTATTTATGGAATTGGTGGCAAGATGGCATCAGATCCAGTCAGAGGCCCTGCATGGGTGAGTGCACACAAAAAAATCGAATCTGTGTCTGTTTGTGTGTGCAAGTGGGTGAGCAAATGTCCAACTGAGAGGAGACACGGGAGCAAGTGCCCAGGACCCCCTAAAGAAATGGCTACAATTTGCCACTGCTCTGAATTTGGCACCCACTGGGCACAGAAAGATCCACCATCACCAGAGCGTCTCTCAGAAAAAGAGAGAAGAAATCAGTTGTCACCTAGTCCATACCACCACCTGTTTAACAAGCCAGGCATGGGCAGCAGAGATCATAGTGAAAACATGAAGAGGAAATCTGGAGCTGAGCCCCACTGGAGGTAAAAAACACGAACCAACACTATTTTCCCTGTTTTGGGACTAGGTAGAGATCCGCTTTATTGTCCCCAATTCTAAACTGCCTGCGTCCTGAGACCAAGTGGTGATCTCTGCACCTCTCTGAAACCGACCATTGTTTGCCCAGAAAGGATAATCCAAGTGCATGATATTGGAGATACAGTCACCCTACCCCAACACCAAACACAGACACGCACAATCGGAGTGGGAGACTTAGCAGTAGACAATTTGGGAGCTTTCTCAGAGAAAATCCGCTGGAGCAAGCTGAATGATGACAATGAGGACTGCAGAAGGAACACAGGAAGGGATCCTGAGGCAGACTCCCAAGGAAGTCTGGGTGGGTCTCTGAGCCTTGCCACCAGGTCCCCAAATTTGGAGACCAGTAACTGCTGAGAAGGGAGCGACAGCTCCCAGTAGAAAAACTGAGCAGACTCTCTAACACCTGGGCAGAGAAGTACTCCAGGGTGGCTTCTGCAGAAGAGCAGAACTACATCTTGAAACCAGGCATTGATCTCTGCATCAGAGAACAATGACCTCTGAGAACATTACCCCCGGTGCACAAGCCCTGACAGGTAACAGTACATGCAGAACCCCAGATGATCCATCTCCAACCTGAGCCAGGTGCTGAGTGATAGACTGAGAAGGAGGCTGGTGGTGGTATTGGTTTGTTTGTTTGAATATCTCTTTTGGTTGCTTTGATTGTTTTTTTTTTTTTTCTTTTCCATCCTTCTATTTCTCTTTCTTTGTCTTCTCTCTCTCTCTCTCTCTCTCTCTCTCTCTCTCTGTATGTATGTGTGTTTCTTCTATTTTTCTTTCTACCTTTCCTTTCTCCTACTTTCCCTTTTGTTCCCCCCTTCTGCTTTCTCTTTTCCCTCGTATGCCCTGTCTTGGACTCTGGAGCTATGCAAGAATACCCACTGTAAGGCCACATTATGCAGACACAGAGAGCAATTTCCAGCTGGCCCCTTCACCAGATAACAAACATATGACCTGCCAATAGGTTCAGAATTCTTGTAGCCCTCCTTATCCTCTAGTAAATGCTCAAAACTGTAAGGAGACAGCATAACACCCCACCCCCAGCCCTACTTCATAATTGAACAAACCTGGAGCCCCAGCTCAAGGAACGACCAAAGGTAGAACAAATATCAGAAGTGACTGCTTCTCCATTTTCCACAGAACAATAAAATTAAAGAGAAAGATAGGAGAACTGCTACAAATGAAGAAAAACAAATGGAGAACTGCTGGGAAAGAAAGCCCCAACAGAGTCAGTGCTAGAAAGAACAGCTACTGAGGCAGAGACAATGACTGTCTCTGAGAATGACAAAACCTAGAAGGTACTTATGGAGATCAGAGATTCATTGGATAGAAGGAATGAAAATGAAGAAATGCAACAGCTAAAACTAAATGAAATGGCAAAATAGCTGGACAAACTTAAGTAAGAATACTTAGAAATAACAAAAATAAATAACTTCATCCAATGTTCATCTTTAATGTTCTCAGAGATAAACAATTTCAACCAAGAATTTTCTACTCAGTCAGGCTGAGCTTCATAAGTGAAGGAGAATTAAAATCTTTCCCAGACAGCCAATCCCTAAGAGAATATACTCCTTTGAGGCCAGCTTTATAGGAAATGCTTAAAAAGGTGCTGTGCTGAGAAGAAAAAAGAAGCAAAGAAAGACCATATGCATCACAAGATAACAAACAAACACAGAAGCTGCAGAACACACAGCACATCCACAAAAATGAACACTCTCACATACATAAATGCAAAAGCTAAATAAAAACAAAGTAGCCTAACAAGAGCATTATGACAGGGACAAACATTTACATTTCAATAATCAGCCTGAATGTGAATGTTTTAAAAGCACCACTGAAAAGACATAGAACGACGAACTGGATATAAACACATGACACAGTAATTTACTGTTTCCAGGAAACTCATCTTACCTCAAAGTATGCCCACAGACTTAGAGTATGAAATGTGAATTTACAGGTGAACAGATTACAGAAGAAGGCAAGAGTCATGATCTTAATATCAGACAAAACAACCTTTAAGCTATCAAAAATTAAAAAGATAAGGAAGGACACTATATAATGATAAATGGTTTGATCCATCAACAAGAAATATCCATCCTAAACATATAAGCACCCAACACAGGTGCACCAGCTTTTATAAGACAGCTACTAAGTAAACAAACAAACAAACAAACAAAATACATATTGACTCTAATATTATCACTAACTGGAGACTTGAGAGTAAACTACTAATAATCCTAGATAGATCATCAGGACAAAAAAAATAAACAAAGAGATCTGGAACTCAACTTGATGGTTGACCAAATGGACTTAGTAGATACCTACAGAACACTCCACCCAACAACCACAGAATATACATTCTACTCATCATCACATGCAATGTACTCCAAGATTGACCACATCCTCAGCCATAAGTCAAGCATAAACAAATTTCCCAAGATGGAAATTTTGCCATGCACCTTCTCAGAACACAGTGGAATAAAAGTAAATATCAACACTAACAAAATTCTCTTAAAACCCACAAAGATATAGACACTAAACAGCATGATGCAGAACAACTCCTGGGTCAACACAGAAATCAAAACAGAAATTAAAAGATTGCTGGAAATAAATGAAGAGGAAGAAATATCTGACCAATACCTTTGAGATTTCATGAAAACAGTACTGAGAGGGGAAATTATATCTCCACGAACACACATCAAGAAAATAGAAAGATAAAAAGTTGACAGCCTTACAAATCACCTAAGGGAGCTGAAAGGCAAGACCACCAAAACTCTAATTTCAGCAGAAGAATCCAGATCACCAAAGTAAAAGTCCAAATACAGGCATAGAAGGCAAAAATACCATAGAATAAATAAAAAAGACAAAAAGCTGGTTCTTTGAATGAATAAGCAAGATTGATGGACTCCTAGCCAGAATTACCAAGAAAAAGAGAAAAAAAAGCCAAAATAAACATGATCAGAAACACAAAAGATAAAGTCGCAACTAACACTGAAGAAATACTATGATTATCAGAGATTATTATATACACCTGTATGGAAACAAACTTTATAACCTAAGTGACATGGAGGACTTTCTGACAACACAAACCTCCCAAGGTTGAAACAAGAAGAAATTGAGATCCTAAATAGATAATAACAACCCAGGAATTTGACTCTGTCACAAGAAAAGGACCTAAGAAAAAAGCCCTGGATCAGACAGATTTCCAGTGGAATTTTACAAAACATACAAGAAGGAACTCATATCAATCCTATTGAAAGTATTCCAGGCAATCGAGAAAGAAGGACCACTTCCCAAATCATTTTATGATGCTAACATCACACACTGATACCCAAAACAGGTAAAGAACCACCTAACAAAGAGAATTACAGGCCACAATTCCTGATGAACATAGATGCAAAAATACTCACCAAGATTCTAGCAAATCGGATGCAACAACACATCTCAAAAGTCATCCACTATGACCAAGTAGGTTTCATCCCTGGGATGCAGGGCTGGTTCAATATTTGCAAGATCATAAATGTAATTAAATACATCAACACTTCTAAAAACAAGAACCACATGATTATATCATTAGATGAAGAAAAAGCATTAGTAAAACAAGAACAACAGATGGTGGTGAGCATGTGGATAAAAGGGGGTACTTCTACACTGTGGTGGGAATGCAAACTAGCTCAACCTCCATGGCAAATAATGTGGTGATTCCTAAAAGAACTCAAAATTGACCTTCTAGCAATCCCCCTTCTGACAATATACCTAGAGGAATTTACATCACTCTACAAAAAAGATACCTGCACACGCATGTTTATTGCAGCATTATTCTCAATAGCAAAAACATGGAACCAACCATGCTTCCCATTGAAACTGAACAGGATTTTTAAAAATGTGGTACATATACACGATGGAATATTACACAGCCGTAAAGAAGAAAAAAATTATGAACTTTGCAGCAACTTGGATGAATTTAGAGTCTGTTATACTCAGTGATCTATCACAGAAACAAAGAACTGAGTACCACATTGGACCCTGAGCACTTACCATAATACAATAAGAAATGGATTGGCAGTAGGGAGACACTGCCAACGAAGTGGAGGCACACAACATCAACAAGAGTTCCTGATTTCAAACCAGGCTAAGAGGGAACCAAAGGGAAACCCCAACTTTACCTGTACATTGAACTTTTGTATACCTAGATCTGAATTTTACTCCACATCTTTAAAATAAAATAAAAAATTTAAAAACTATTTACATGGCATTATTCACACGGTAAAATTATTTACATGGTTCAATAGGTTCAAAATTATTTACATGGCATACAAGGCCTTCCTCAATGCATCCTGCAAACTTCTTCAAAGTCCCTCTAAGACTTGTCCTGTCTCTTAGAGCCAGTCATCATAAATAACTTGGATAAATAACAAATAATGAATTTGATGTTTTCTGAAGCATAACTTTTTTGTGTGTATTTTTGTTTTTTAAATTTTCAAATGCTGTTACATCTTCTGTGATTCAGGTCAGGTTTCACAGTCTATGGAGGCCTTTATTGTACCCACATAATTTGACCTGACAACTCCTTTGAATCTTCATTGTAGCTAAATCTACATGTTGTAAAGAACAATTATTGACACGTATTGGTTTAACATTTTTCCCCTATAGAATTGCAAGCTTTTTGAAAACAGGGGTTTGTCTTACTCATTTCTCTTTAGTCTTCCACATTCTACATCCTGGTACATAACAAACATGCAATTTGTGTTAAAGGTGTTTGCTAATCTGTTTGTCAGATGCAAATGTGAACTTCACCAAAAGAAGTAACATTGTAAGTTACTTTTGCTATCTTATATCAAGAAACAAATGTATTGTTGGTTCTTTCTTTGGAAGAGGGTTAGATTTGATGAAGTCAGTTCATCAGCCCCAAGGAGCCTAAGTGGGGAGCACTTAGAAGACAAAGGGGCTCACAGGAGGTTAAATAAAGGTGCAAAGAAAGTAGAGTTGAAGAGAGACTTCTCTCATTTTTCAAATTTTGACAAGGTTCAGCTGACATTTTATTAGCAACCCAGACACTGATGTTTGCCTCTAAAGACTCTAGAGAGTGAGTTTTGCCAAAGCTTTGCATCAACCTAAAATCACTAGTGCTCTTGTCAAGGTAACCAGACAAATAAGAGGCAACTAATGGCAAAAGAACAGCAACAGATATTTTGGAGAAAAAGCAATTTCTGAGTAATGATGTGGATTTTTTTTTCTTTTTTAGAAACATAGTCCCACTCTGCCCTCAAGGCTGGAGTGCGATGGCCCAATTATAGATCACTTTGTCTCCAACTCCTGGGCTCAAGTGATCCTCCCACCTCAGCCTCTTGAATAGCTAGTACTACAGTTGTGGGACAACATACACAGCTGATGTGGATTTTTTAAATTAATTAATTAATTATATTATATTTATTTCAATAGCTTTAGGGGTACAAATGGGTTCTGGGTACATGACTTCTTTGTGTAGTGGTGAAGAAGTCTGGGCTTTGAGTGTACCTGTCACCCCCATTAGTGCACAGTGTACTAGACAGATAATTGGTCATCACTGCCCTACTTTCCAACCTTCTCATTCTGAGTCCCCAGTGTCCATTAGACCATTTTACATGCTTCTGTAGACCCCTAGTTTAGCTTTCACTTGGAAATGAGAACATGCACGTACGTGCATTGGTTATGTAACAATCCTCTTCCACTGCAGATCTCCAGGATTGAATTAATACAGACATCATGATCTGGTAGCTGCTATAGAACAGGGTATTTCTAACCACACAGGTAGGTGGACATGTGGTATGTTCTTTCTCTAAGAGACTGCCAAATCATGGCGATGGAAGGATGTATAACTGGCATTAAGTTTCAGAAATAGGCCTTCTTAGGGATCCTGGTAGTTAAAACAGGGGTCAGTTGATTCCCAAGGTCTGAGATCACCCATTTCTCTAATCTGTCCACATTTTAGAAACCAAAGATTAGTTGAATTCCTATTCTAGACTGACTAAATCTGCACCAGAATAGGACCTGGGAATATATATTTGACCAGACTGTTCAGGTGATTCCAAGGCACTGCTAGCTTTATAGATACCTGTTGCAGAATCTAATGTGCCTCTAAAGTTTTAGAACAATGATCCTATAACTTTGTCTCATATTAGAACTACCTGGGATGCTTTTAAAGAGCCTGATGTCCAAGTTACACTCGGTACCAATTAAATTTGAATCTAAGAGGTTGGGACTAAGGAATAGTCATTTTAGGCTTTAGCAGGTGTTTACGATGTGTAGCAAGCATAAAAACCACTTTTCATTTGTAGTGCAATGTGCAAGACTGAGGGTGCCTTCTGGCTGCACTTAGAGGAGCTTGGATGAAGAGTGTAATATCACAGCTCCACATAGCAGAAGTATCCCCAGGGATGGTTATGCAACAGCAAACCATCTTGCTCATGCCATTCGAACTGGCAAAAGACCACCTTGTACCAAATGGAAATCATTAATCTATGAAGAAAAATACTGCATAGGCAGCATGAAATGCTGCAAAGAGTGCCAGACTCGGGGTCAAGGGAGTTGCGTCTGTCGTTTGTTACCTGGAACAATCTTGGCCAAGGCACTTGCTCGCTCTGAACTGCAGTTTTCTTACTGGTAAGGAGAATGCTACAGTAACAGCCTTAGTGTATGGTTGTTATTTTATTTTATTAAAAGAGCTGATGGCTGACATAGTCAAATGGTCAGAATGCTTTTAATTGAGATTGGGGGAACAATTTGGAATTATTTATTTAATTTTGAGTCAAGTCTTCATTAATTAATATTTGTGATTTTCTTATTTGTTTCTCCATTATTAAACTCTTGTATAACTCTTTATAGGGCAAGTGGTGCTAAATATTTTGTTCCTTTGTCTTAAAATAATCTGGCATCACATTTTCTTAAAATTCCATAGTATTTGTACTTGTCTTCTCTACTGCTGCTGAATATCAGAAATGAGCCACGGCATACCTTTGTTGCCTAGATATCTGATAAAGTCCAGATCCATCTGGAAACCATTTGGGGTTCATGGGCAAATGAAATAGGTCATAAAATACTAAGAACTCAAGAGAAAAAAATAAACGACCAAGGCTGAGTTGGAAATTAAGGTCTTAGCTCTTATCTTTCTTAATAATGCCTCCTCTACTTGTCATGGCAACCACATGTGATGTGAGTTGTATGGAAAAAGGAAAGAACTGCAAATAAGAGAGACAGTGAAATTCTGCAATGGGAGAGGTTATTTCTGAGACTTGTAAAAACTCTGACCAATGTGTATTGTCATGATTAAACCTCATGTGTATGAATCTGCAAGTATCATGGTGAACTAAGATTTTGTGAGGCATGTTAGACTTCACTTTCTTTTCTTTGTTGCTGAACATCAAAAGCTGTGGGGTCTCCATGGTGGGTCCTCCTATGAGTGACTGTAAAGCACTTGCAATGGTACTTTACATGTAGAAGGCACATTGTATCTGTTAGATGAATGTGAATAACATGAATGAGCAGTAGGTATGTGCCAGATTGTCTGTATATAAATTTTCAGTAGAAAAAAAAAATCTACTTAAGAAAAAGCAAGAACGAAAAACTTGTTTGATCAATAGAGAATTAGAGCAACTAGAGTTGACTCCTTTTTCAAGGACACCTACTAAATGTTGAAGGGCATTCGGGGAGCTGCCATTCAATTGTAGCACATTTGCTTTTTGCATTGTGCTCTCTGTAGATTCTTACATAATTACAAATAAATACAAGGGTTACCCATTACTATAGAGTAGGCCTAAATTTAAGTTTGCTTAGTAAGCAAAGCTTTGAACTTTCAGGACTCAAAGACACCCAGAGACCTGTCAAAGGGTTATTCCTTGGACTGTTTATCCTTTGCTTGAGACACTGTAAAAGTGCATTCAGTTTTTCTCACATTGAGTTTAGCTTTTAGATGTATGTGTTTTCAACTCTCTTTCTGCTAGGGCTGTGTGGAATGAAGTGAATTCTCACAAAATCTAAATATTCTAAATGCTCTTTAATCAGAGGAGGATAGTGGTCATAAAATTTTTTTCCAGCACTGATTATTTTTACAAAGAGGAACAGAGAAAATTTGGAACCTTTAGCAATTTCTCTGAGGACAGAAGTGATAGATGGCAAAGAGGTCCAATTAGACCACAGTGAATCCCAATTTGATGATTTTATTTTGTGTGTGTACTATGGGTAGATTCTAATTTTTTCTTTATAACTGACATTAAATAGCAGCCTGATGCAATGTTGGGAAGAATCTTCTCAAAGAAACGTAGCAAACATCACACATTCTACTTCCTGCAATATGGGAAAACAATCTTCTAATAAATGTACAACCAGATATTGGTATAATTATCTTTCATATAATAGGAAAAGTCATAATTCATCAATTCCTTGAAAGAGAAGAAGATATCATGAATATGTATGGTGAAGGTAAGGAGGCTTTAGACTGGTGACAGGGAATTTGACAGTGGGTCTTCTCCACTCATCTTAAGAAAACAGCAGATTGTACTTTATGCTAGTAATCTCCAGTTTCTTCCACCTAGGCCTTCCTTTATGATATTTAAGCACCTGTGCTCCTAATCAGTCCTAATTATTGCAGGAAGTGTATCGAGAGTTTTTAGTCACAATAGAAGTTGGGCTGAGAAATTAATCTTGTTCTCCCAAACATCTTGGTATCTGTATGTCGAGAACAAGCCATGCGTATTTATGTGGAGTCTCTGTCTGGCTGCCATAGTCCAAAAGGCTTGGGATCAGCCTTAATTTTCTGGCCTTTTGTCTGAAGCCCCTAAATCTTAGATTTTATTCTTGTTTGCTTTTCTGGATTTCTTTATCTTTCCATGAATGCACTTTTTCATATGTATGTGCCATCTCTAGAGGAATTTGAATATTGCCTTGCTGTGCACCTCTGTCTTCTCCCAACAATTGAGGTGGATCCATTTAGACATGTAGATCTACTGTCTGGACTTCCTTTCTGGGAAGCATTTCTGCCACAACCAGTGAGTGAGGTAATCTAACTGCCTGCAGCTCTCTTTTCCTTCCAGGCTAGCCTCAGCTGAGGAGAGCCATCTGGCCTGGGGTTAACTTATGTCCCTCTCGGGGCAGACCACAGCCAGTTTAACAATGTTAGGGCAAAAGCCCACAGTGCAATATTCTCTCCGGAGCTCCTTGTGAGGCTAGGCTAGGTTGTGTTGCCCAGACTGGAGTGCAGTGGCATGCTCACGGCCACCCCAGCATCAACCTCCTGGGCTCTGGTGATCCTTCTGCCTCAGCCTTCCAGGCAGCTGGAACTACAGGTATGCACTACCATGCCCGGTGAATTTTTTGATTTATTGTAGAGATGAGATCTCACCAATTTGTCCAGGCTGGTCTTGAACTCGTGAGCTCAGGTAATTCCCTTACCTCAGCCTCCCAAAGTACTGGGATTACAGGTTTGAGCCACCTCACCCAGCCAGTGTGACCATTTTTTAAGCAGTTCTGCTCCTGCCCCTTTTTTCCTCACAGTTGTTGATCCCTAATAAACATCTTCACTACAAATCTTGTCTAAAAGTCACCTTTCAGATAACTGGAACATTCGAAATAGGACTTTCATTACCTACAGAGGGAGAAGCAGCTAACAATGACAACTTCTCCAGATCCTTCTCTCAGGTCCAGAGGTTCTTCTGTAAATGCCCGGCAGAGCAGTCCCAGCATGTCCTTTTGTGCCCATGGTAAAGCAGCAACTCTACATTTCCTCTAAGCCCATGTCTGCAACCCTCCCAGTCAATGACTGCCTGAAACAATTTCCATGGAGTCCAAATCACATCTTTCAACTTTATTTTGCTCTTAACTTCTGTGATAGCAGCATACACCTGACTTTTGATAAAACTGCACAAAAGAGAAAAGTTCGTTTTTAGGGCACAACAGATTCCATCTTTTTCTTGTTGCTAAAACTTTGAGTTTTCAACAGTACCCATCAGCATTTGACTGGAATTCTGGATCTGACACTTACCACTGGAGTAACATTTTTGTCTCAGTTTCTTCATCTCTAAAATTGAATAGCACATAACTTACCTTTTTAGAGGATTGATGTGATAAACAATATATGAAAGAGAATGAAGACGTGTACAAACACATTTTATAATTGTGAGGAAGTATGGTGATGACGGTTATGATTTTATAATTTGTAGTTGTTGTTTAGAAACCTTCAAACTATCCACATATTCTGTTCCAGTTCCATTTGTGCCTGGTGACAAACATTTACAGGAGGGCTATGACAGGGTGCAGTTTTTTGCTGTGGGGACAGGGCTCGGCTCCAGCCCAGACTTAAGTGGCTCATATGGTGATTGATCCCCTGACATTGAGCTCATTAACTTCATCCTCTGGTGAATGGAAGGAACCAGCTATAAGGATCTCTTTGTGAGCATATATATATACATATTTTTTTGGTATTTCTGGAGACCAGAGCCACTAATGCCCAACTTGTATATCTTCTGGAGTGTATACACTTTGCTAGACAGTTTCTAGGGTAAAAAAATTTCCCATTTTAAATAAAGTGATAGAATAAAAGTGCAGGAAGCATTATAATATGCCTTTATTGATAAGAGCAGATAATTAAAATAAGAGCTAAGCTGCTTCAAAACTTTGAAAGCAGCAAATAATGTGATTCCACATCTAATCCATGACAAAATACAGTGATTACTCCAATCCCAGTACGTGGAAGAGGTTTCTATTGTAAGTAACAAAGTTTTCCCTCTTCTTCATCAAGATCAAATTTACAAACTTTCTTAGTTTAATTTGACAACATAATCCTACTTCTGTTTTCACTGAACCATTATATAGTACAAGGGAAATGAGGAGGGCATGTTGAGAGTGGTAGTTTTTCTTGTTTTTATAAAAACACAAGGCTCTTCAACAAACGCATTGAAAACACCTACTCAGCTGGCCCTAAGGACACAAACATGAAATTGCTCATGCGTTTTCCTCTAAACAGCATCCGGGATCATTTTTCCAGAGGATGGGTGTGTGTGTGGTGTGGGGGCTGAGGAGCTGAGAAGGGTAATCTGATCTCCATGCACATCTGGGTCCTTACTTCACTCTTTTACAGCAAGGGCAGAGAGCGATTTTAGAAAGACATGATTGGACAATCCATGAAAAAACAAGATCCCCATAGTCGACAATGGACTTTTATTCTGGATGGAATTTTTGGAATACATAGGAGTCACCTTTCAGAATTCCCTTTCCTACTAGATGACTCTTGGAGAAGGCCATCTTCTGCCAGTCTCCTCATCCCTCCTCTGCTGGTGTTTTCCTCTGTAGCATCCTCAAAGCCTACAGTCATCTAATCAGAAGAACTTGCTGCTTCTGTGCCAACAAGGATAGGCCATGACAGTGCTTCTCGGAGTATCTGTGCTGAAGAACCAGATGTTTGTATGTTTCCTCTTTTATTTTTTTAATTTCCTATTTGTGTGGACAAATACATTTGTATAATATAATCAAAATGAAATATTAGAAAATTGATATTTAAAAAATAATGAGAAAATACAAGCCCTTTCATCATCATTATCAACACCATCCTCATGTTCATTACGTTTCAGGGTACCTAAAGTTACTCTGTCTGTTCTGGTTCTATACTTATTGCCTCAAGACCTGACTCCAGCCAGTTTGTTGACGGCCACTGGTCTTTCCTTCATGCTTTTGGCACCATGAGCACGATCCAGGGTGCATGCCACCCGTATATAAGGATGACCTCTTTCTTCTTAGCAACCTTGAATCCTTAAGTCGTTTGCTCAGTGCAGGAGTAGGTAAGACAATTTAGGCAGGGAAGAGCAAATAGTTCATAGGAGTAAGGATCATATTACCAGAGGAGAGAAGTCCTGAAGAGGTGGCTCCAGATCTGAGAGAAACATGTGGGACACAGTGTGAAAACTCCAGATGTCAAGGTGACATTCTCTTTGTTCTGAATTTAGACGTATTGGTAGATTTAAACATTGTTTTTTTAATCTAGGAATTTATTATGTACGACTGTAACAAATGTAGAAAAATACAGACTCGTGTAAATAAAAGCTTCTTGTAAGAACACTGTCAAGAGACCTAACATATTTGGAGAGTTTTCCTCTAGTTCTTTCATTCCATTATATTTTAAAATATTTCATATCATACTAAACACATATTGCATTTCAGCTTCTTCATTTTAAACTATAAAGTAAACCATTCTTTTTTGTCTTTATGGTATCTTTATTGGGTAAATACTGTTTCAAAAAATCTATGAATCAGAGTTCCCTTAATCATTACATCAGTTTTATGACATTTAGATGATTTTTGATTTATTTATCAATAGCCATAAAATTGATATTTTTGTATGTATAGATTTTTATATATTTCATAGGTTTATGGGTCACTTGTATTTTTCCTTTGTTAATTACTTACTTGAGTACTTTTATTTTCTATGAATATTTACCAAATGGAAAAACCAGTGTTTTCTATATTTATATATATGAATTCCATATATATTAAAAAGAAAACACTAGGCAGTCATTACTATCTGTATTTTCTCTCAAAAAATCACTAGTCTTAAAAGTGAGCATCCACATTTAAATGTACTTTTAGCATGTATTTTTTGGGTAACTTTTATATTGAGGTAGCTGCTTTGTATGGTGGAAAGATAATCAATTAATCAATAAGAGAACTGGGACCAAACTCCAGGTTTTCATCTTTTGGTTGACCTTGAACAATCAGCTCAACCTCTGTGAGCCACTCAACATCATCTTTTCTTCTCTGGAAGGTTGCTTTGGAATGGGTCCTTCCAGTCTAGGTTCTCTTTTGTTTTGTATTGATCTGTCAGCCTCAATACATGATTTCTACTTCATGGTTAAGGTGACCACTCCAGCGTTTCTTCAGCACATCCACAAAGCAGTCAATGAGATGGTAAAAGTCAAAAAGTAAGAAAAGATCTGGAAGTTGCATATATTTATTCTGCATATGTCCCATTTCCAGAATTAAATTACAAAGCCACTTCTATCTCTTAAATGGAATCTGTTATTTAGCTGGATAGATTTTTGAGAGACAATTTGAAGTGTCTACTACAGTCTATTCCTTTAGCCATCCAAACGTCTATATCTACCTTCCTTCCACATAGAACATACTCATTCTCTCCCAGTTCCTCAGTTATTTAATTTAGATCTAATTCCAGGATCTTTGGGTAATGGACAAACCTTGGTCTCAGGTTTGAATGTTCCTTCTCATAACTCAGCAGCAACACACTAAACTCCAAGTTCTCTACTGTTCACACCCAGTGTGTACCTTGCACATGAGAAAGGGGATAGCCACAAAAAAGTATCATTTAAAAAAGAAAAGTTTGAGAAACACACATGATTCACTTTGCATAGCAATAATCAGATTGTGCTGAGACACTCTTTTAAAACATCCCCTGGCCTGGCAGTGATGGAAGCTCTTTAGTGAATTCATCTGATAGGTGCTGGGACTTCTCTGGAAGGAGCTGATGCATCCTTCATCCTCTGTTGCTCAAGCTATTCCCTCAAGGCGGGAGAAGGTACTCTGTTATACCCTCACTGAAGAAAGTGTCTGCTGAGGGGCTGCACAGTATTCCCTATCTACTGGTGTAGCGCAACAAGTCAGAGGTGACATGAAAGTCAAATACAGACTTTTAAAAGTTGAGCAATAATTTTTTTAAAAATATGATTTCCTAAAAAACTTAGTGGTGTATAAGTTTTTTAGAGCTGCTATAACAAGCTACCATGAACTTGGTGTTTTAAAACAACAGATATTTTTTGTCGTACACTTCTGCAGGCCAGAAGTCTGAGATGGAGGTGTCAGCAAAGCCGTGCTCTCTCAGAAGGCATTAGGGAAGGAGCTGCTCTAGGTCTGTCTCCTAGCTTCTGGTGGTCCCTTGGCTGTGACCGCATAACTCCAATCTTCTCATAGCATTCTCTGCCTATATGTGTCTGTGTCTGTATTTCCCACTCCCACTGCAGCCTGTTATAAGGACACCAAGTCATGTGAAATAAGGGGCCTGTTCTGCTTCACTATGACCTCATCTTAACTGATTTTATCCACAATAAGCCTACTTCTTAATAAGGTCACATTCTGAGATATTGGAGATTAGAACTTCAATATATACATTTTGGGGCAGGGAGGGCCACAATTCAACTCACAGTTATATGCTTCTGGAAGTTTCCTTCTGGTAGTTTCCTTGTGTAAATAATCCTAGTCAAAGCTGTTGCTATATTAACTGAAGTTTCTAAGCCTTCACATTGCTTCTCTTATGGAATTGTCTCTGAATTCTGCCCACCCAATTTCTTATAACTAAATGATGACTGTCATAAGACCATCTGAAACAACAGATTTCGTTGAAAACCCTTTTTTTTGAGTTGGAGTCTCACTCTGTCATTCAGGCTGGAGTGCTGTGGCACACACTTGGCCACTGCAGTCTCCATCTGCTGGGCTTAGGAGATCCTTCTGCCTCAGCCTACCAAGTAGCTAGAACTACAGGCACGCGCCACCATGCCCAGCTAATTTTTTGATTTATTGTAGAGATGAGGTCTTGCCAAGTTGCCTGGACTGATCTCAAGCCCGTGGGCTCAGCAATCTTCTCACCTTGGCCTCCTAAAGTGCTGGGAATACAGGCATGAGCCACTGTACCAGACCTTTGTTTTTTTGTTTTTGTTTTTTGTTCATTGTTTTACCTGTGCATGGCTAGATTTAACATAAATTCATCTCTCTTGTATGCAATTTTTCTAAAGTCAGCCAGAATTAGTCAATGCACACAAACTGTTGGGACACTGGCTTCTTTTTCTTTTTTGTTGCTCTGTGTTGCCAAAAGAGGTGCCCCTTTTTTAATTTAGTTATCAGCACCAGATCCTTATTCTGGGATGTATTCAGAAGGACAAGGGAAGGACATACTTTTTATCTTTAAGAAAGTGACCCCAAAGTCACACATGTTACGTTCATGCTCATTTCATTGGTTGTCACTTATACATAAAACCATATCTAACAGTGAGACAGCTCAGAAAGGGTGATCATGTGCCCAGAGGAAAATTATTTTGCCATGTAAGCAGAAGAGAATGAATTTGGGCATACAATAAATAGTTCTGCCACAAATATTCAGTTTAAATTGTGACTTTAAAATCTACTGTTAAAAATAAAACAAATTAAAAGGAAATGTGTCTGGATGAAGTCATAGAAAGTCTACCTGAGAAAAAGCCAGGATATTAGCGTTCAAGTCTAAACTCTCTCCCAAATGTATAACCTTGAGCAAATATTTCCCTATTCTTATGTGCTTCATCACCTGAATTATAAAGGTTTGAATGAATTAGCATTTTCCAAGTAGGCTTCTATAGAATAGGAGAACTTTAAGATTGTAATAATTATTTTGTGATATAGAATTTATGTACACAAAATTAAGAAGTGGTTAACACTATATCCACCTTTTAGAAATTCACAATATAATAAAGATTCTGATAATCTTTCCATAAAAAATTTTAATCTCTCATATGCTTTTTTTTCAGTCACAGAATCATTTATTCCTTAGTCATTTATTAACTTCATGTAAAATTCAATGTGGGGAACACCAAACTAAATGGCCTATAAAATTCCTTCCTGCTCTAAGATTCTGTGATACTGAAGTTCATCATCAAGCTCTTAGCACCCTTCAGCATCTATTTAATTATTTACCAAATCTATTTATAGCATCCTGTTCCTGAAGTTGAGTTAAGGAATCTTATAGCAAAAAACCTTTAAATAAGGTTAAATATCTACAACAGATATTGAAATAGAAAAGCAAGATGTATTTACACCTTCATATGACTAGTCTATTAGGATTTGGTGGCAAGGTAGCTAGTTAAGTAGTTAAGCTCTGGGGGAATGGAAACAGTTAAGTTTGGGGGAAGGTGCTCAAATCATGTGAGGCCTGTCACAAGGGTGGGTGGGAGGAGAGTTGGTTGGAAGGAATTGGCACCAAGACTCCCTGGGTGGGAGAGAGCATGTGCCCTGCAGGGCACACTGAAAGGGAGCAGGGCAGTGCCAGACAGAGGGACAGTCAACTTCCTGCCTCCTCGACAATTTTGCTTAGGGTGGGCTTTGTGTGCGCGCATATCATTCAGATAATTGCTGTAATTCTGTGCTTAGTTTTGCTGCTAAGACCCTCTGATCATGAATATGCATAAGATCTATCCACACTACACTATTACTTAAATTTTCCTTACGGCTTTCATGCTGAGCGTGCCAGCGTGTTTGTGCTAGAGACGGTGATGGCAATGATTTCTTGTCTGGGTAGAAGCAGTCTGAGTGAGGCCCAGGGACACTTCCCTGTGCCCACCCACTCAGGTGATGAGCAGAAAAGGCACTCGTGTAAGATGGCACTTCTCTGTAGGTTTTGCACTTACATGAAGATTCTTTCATTCAACATTTATTGAGCTCCATGCCAGGCACTGTGCTACATGCAGGGGTTCTGGCAGGGAAGACAAGCGAGTCCCTGTCTTCCCATGGATGTGTGTTCCTGCCAGTAAGGCAGACTATGGACAGACCATTGAAGATAACAACAGTTGCTGAAAGAGTATGAACTCAGAGTATGTTGAGTTTAGAGAAAGTGTGCAAAATCAAAACTGATAGCAGGTGAAATTAAGAAGGGAATGGCCTCTCACATGGTTCAAATATCCAAGCTGAGACTTCAGATTGTATCATATAAATAATATGCACTCATTGCAGAAAACACATATAAAAAAATGGAAAGGAAAGCCATTTGAAAAATCCCCCCCTAATTATATTACATATACTTGCAGAATTTTCCCAGTGTGTCTAAGTTTTTTTTAACAATAACAAAAATTTAAAAACTCTGTAGAGTTTTATAACCCACTTTTTTCATCTATGCAAATATTTGAACTTGAGAAAAGACTATGCTGTTCCCAGATAAAAGAGGTCAAGGAAAGGGATTTAGGCTAAGAAAGCATCAGGGGTTGCTCAGTGGTGTTAGGCATATCCCCAACCATGGACTCAGAGTTCTAGGTGAGGGTGCCCCTATCAGACAGGACAGGGCTTCATATGCCTTCCTGAGATCTAAGAAGCTTGGTCTTCCCACTGAGGACAGGGGGAAGATACTGAAGGGTTCTAAGCAGAGGCATGGCAATTTGGAAAATTATTCTAAGGATGGATGAAAGCACAGGGAGTGGTGGAGTGAGAGGCATTTACTGAAACTTCTTTGGAAACTGAGATCCTGATCAAAGCCTGGGTGGGCCAGATCTAGTCACATGTGGAGACTATGAATATGCTCATTTTATGGTTGAAGTATAGTGGATGGCTTCTCTGCTACATTCTCCAATCAATAAAACCTTAAAAACGGTAGCATTACACCGTTCAGCATGGAGTGTCCATTTGCCTTATGGCACTTAAATCCCAGAACTAAAAAGTAAACTAGGTAAAAATTGCTTATCTTTTCTAGCCAAAATTGAAATTATTCTCAAAAGACAATCTTGACCACAGGACTTCATTTTAGGCCCCTCTGGTGCTGTTACTCTCATGTCTGTTGGGAGCACTACATTCAATTTAAAATATTTTTAAAACAATCTAGTTAGCCATGGAGTTATAGTTGAATTGGCTGATAGAGTCAATTTATAGATAAATATGTGGAAATACACATTTGCATTCCAATGAACTTTTATAAAAACCGAGCGAACGGGTAATTCTGGGGAGTCAGAGTAATTGCTCGAGAAGCTAGGATGTATATTTGTTATTTTTTAATACACTCTACTGTTCAGTAATGACTATGTATATGTTTCTAATAAAAGAACAGTTTTATTTTTCCTTTTTACCCATAAGAAAGGCAAATCAACTAGGAAGATGTGTAGAAGGAAAGATCTACAGGATATCGTACATGATTCTATGTGTAGGGTGAGGTAAAGGGAAGTAGCACATGGCTGTCTCCTTGGCTTCCGACTCTCACTGTGGTGTCATTTATAATAGGGAACATGAGAAGAGGACAAGGAAGGAATGGGAACCCCTGATGAATCTGAAGCATCTTCACATTTTTGAATTGGAGATACAGTTTAGGAGTCTCTTCCTTCAGGTTCCAGAGGAAAGATCATGCTGGAAATTTCAGTCTAGAAGCCATCTGACCATTTATTTCCACTGAAGTATTTGGGAAGGATAGGATCATGAAAGAGTAGAGAGTGAAAAGCAGAGAGGGCCTAGGATTGAGCCTTGGGAACACCAATGTTTATTTATTTATTTTTATTATTATTTTTTTAACTTTTAATTTTTTTTATTTTAAAGTTGTGGGGTACAATTCAGGGTTAGGTACACAAATATTCATCATGCTGGTACGCTTGTTGATGAGGTGTGCCCTCCAGGCAGATTTCGAGTACTGTCACTCCCACCTCCCTGCCCCCCCCCCACCATTTCCCACCACTGTCACTCCTCTTCTTATAGTATTACGGTAGTTGTTTATGGTCCACTTATGAGTAAGAACATGTAATACTCAGTTCTCTGTTTCTGTGAAAGATCACTCAGTATTACAGACTCTAATTCCATCTAGGTTGCTGCAAAGTTCATGATTTTGTTCTTCTTTATGGCTGCGTAATCGTCCATTATGTATGTATACCACATTTTTTTTATCCAGTCCTCTTTCAACGGGCAGCATGGTTGGTTCCATGTTCTTACTATTGTGAACAAGGCTGCCATAAACATGTGTGTAGGTATCTCTTTTATAGAGTGATTTTAGCTCTTCCAGGTATATTCCCAATAAGGAGATTGAGGGGTCATATGGAAGGTCAATTTTTAGAACTTTTAGGAATTGCCACACTGATTTCCAGAGAGGCTGTCCTAGTTTACACTCCCACCAACAGTGTAGAAGTGGGGAACAGCAATGTGTAAGAGGCAAATAAAAACATTCCCTGGTCCAAAATGCAAAGGCTGAGAAAAAAGACCTTAGACAAGGTGAGTGTTTCTGTAAGAACTAATGGCAGATTAAACTGAATCTTGGAATTTGTCCTCATCTGCGGTGGGCACCACATGCCTGTTTGTAGAAAGCCAAGGAGACTTGTAGGTGAGAATCCTTCCCTAGAGAAATGAGAGTGGAGCATGCAAGCCTGACCCCCACATGCATAGGTCTGGTCAAAATGTCTCTAAATAGTTTTTGCTTTGGTTCCAGATGTTTTTTCAGGTTTGGTTTTCACAGAGAGAAAGTGAGTTCTATGGGGAAAAAAATCCAAAGATGCTTTTACTAAAACTATTGGAAATATCTAGACACAGTATAGAGTTCCGTTGATTACGGAAGATTGTAACAAAAACTGAGAGGCATCCTCTTTCTTCGACCTGAGACAATATGTAGCTCTTCTGCCTGGCCAACCAAAGTGACAATAAAGGAACTCAGAAGAAGGAAAACTTACATTCAGGGAAGTGTAGTATCCAGCAGGCATGGTGGTTCCCAAGAGCAGTGGACTTTGTGCCCAGAAGAGTGAGTCACGTCCTTCTGAAGCAAAGGAATAAAGAAGAATTAGCAGTGGCCAACCATATGGAACCCAGCAGACAAACACCAGAGTGGAAGAGGAGGGGAGCTCCCATTCAGTTGTACAATGGAATTGTACATGAGCAGAATCACATGACAGGCATCCTTCTCCCAGAAAAGCCTAGACCAGAAGGACTTGAAGGTGGCTATGTTCCTGCATAAAAAGTCTGGGGAAATGCTGGTAAAATTGGTAAAACTAGGCATGCATAAGACATTTTTGTGTGTATTAAGTTGATTTAAATTAAAAGGCTGATGTTAATTATTTATAAATAAAATTTATTTGTACAGATGTTCACATAGTTTAAGACACAAAGGAAAGAAAGGAAAATACCCAATAGGAGAGTGCATGCTCTATTTATGACATGTATTAATGCATCCTGTCATTTATTTCTAAGAAAAAGTGGGGGGTTCGCATGTAAAATCATAAAACGCAAAGTTTTTGCTAAATAAGTGGCAACCACATTCTATAAAAGCTTAGGATAGTAACGTTCTATATTCAGAATCAGCAAACTTTAGCCCATGAGTCAAACTGGCCCACCGCCTGTTTTTGTAAATAATAAGACAACGTTTATTGGGACAAAGCCACCCTCATTAATCTATACATTGTCTGTGACTGCTCTCAAGGTGCAATTGAGTGGTTGAGACAGACAATGTGGCCCGCAAAGCCTAAACTATTCACTGTGTGACTCTTTACAGACCTCTTTATTGCAAAGGTAAAAAAATTGTTTTTAGTTTGTTTGATTTGTTAGATGTTTGTTTACATACTAGAAAGATCAGGCTCATTTTTCAGAGTCCAGAAGCAATTGCGCCCCCAATATCTTCCTGGTGCTGAACTCTGTACTTATCCCGTTTCTATGGCACAGCTTTTTCCTGTGTGGCGAAAAGTGAATTCTGGTTTACACTTCTCCCCCACCTTCCCTACTCCTATTCAGCGTGCTGACAAAGCATGAAAATCCAGTGAGCTGTTCCCATTAGAGCCTCTCACTGCCAAGGTGCGTGTCCATGACTCTTTGGCAAACCTCTCAGTACAATACAACTGCTCTCGCCCATAATCAGTTTCATGTGGTGAGCTTTTCCAAGGCCCATTTCCCTCACTGTGAATGAACTTCCCTACTGGGCATAGAATTTTAAGGAGTTCTACAATGTGAGAGAGGTAAATCAGTGAAAAAAAAATCAGTCCTAATTAAAAATGCATATTTCTGAGACCCACTCCAGATCTGTTGAATCCTGGGGTGAGCCAGGAAATCTTGGGGAGGGGAAGGAGATTAAAAAAAAAAACCTAGTGATTCTGATGTAGATCTTAAATCCACATTTTGAAAAACACCAATCTACAGAATCATTTTTAGCTACAAAGCTTCACAACTCTATGAACACTTGGCTTGTTTTGAATTTTATTTCTCAAATCGTTCTCTATGCTTCTATTTCTCCAACTTTCAAAGCTGGATGATATTCAAGCAGTGTGAGCTTCAGTGTTGAAAAGGCTTTATACCAGTTGAAATTTGTGTTATTATATTTGTTTCATGCATTTAATTCCTGTTGAGACTTTAAGTATGGGCAGCTGGATCCCTATTCCAGGTGCTATGCTGCACAAATTGTTGACATCTTTCTTCTTGTTGGATACTAAAGCCCAGCTGCACAAGAACTAACAAATTTACTGCCAACACTTAGCCCCTCATTTGCCTGGGAGTCCACCACTGAAGATGTGAAAGCAGAAAGTTTGAAGGGAATTTGCAGTCCTGAGCTCCAGGCAAATATTCTTTGAAGCGTGGCTAAC
Source organism: Tarsius wallacei (assembly GCA_963574415.1). Lineage (NCBI taxonomy): Eukaryota > Metazoa > Chordata > Mammalia > Primates > Tarsiidae > Tarsius > Tarsius wallacei. The sequence continues at coordinate 51,860 of CAUYQG010267527.1, forward strand.
TGAAGTTTATAAGTAGTGCTTTCTTCTAGATTACGTATATTTACATCTTGGAAATTGTTTCTTAGAAGAGAGGAAGCAGCACAAAAGTTTAATGATTCATAACAATTTCTGACAGGAACTATTGAGGTTTTATATAAGTATGGACAATCCATCCTCACATAGCTTTGCTTACCTGAATCTCACACAGTATTTAAAGCCCCGCTCAAAGGCAATTGGCCTCAGAAAAAGTATCTGTAATATCTGTCTTACCTAACTAATTGCTCCCAACTCTGAATTCCATCACTTTAATACTCTAGCAATAATTTAACCAACAGTGATTCACTTATTTTTAATGTCTAAGATATCAGGACTATCAGACAGGGGCAACATAAACAAAGACATGATCCTGTTTTCCAGGAGCTTGTTGGTGTAAAGAGGAATGTAAAGAGTTTATCATACTATGCCCAGTGTGACAGGGCACATCATTCAATCTCTCCATGGCATAAAGACGAGAGGTAAGGAAGCTCCTGTATCTTTGTATTTTTGATTCTACCATGGCTGTTGTCATCTTCCCAAGAAAAATTGCCCAGTACGTCCTGTATTGAACTGAGCTAAACTCCAATCTAACCTTTACCTTTTGGGGATCAGATAACAGTCATAAGCATCTAATTTTGCCTGTAAGAAAAGTTTTATCCATGATTCTTGACATCAAAAGTGTGTTTTGCCACCTTAAAACTGGGCACTAATGCAGCAGAAATGGAAAGGAGCTTTAGCCAGTTCTTGTCAACACAGAAATGATCCCATGCTCTCACTCTGGTCCAGCATCCAGGTTTCCCCTTTACATATACTCATATTCTAGCATCTTCTGTCCTCTGGAATGTTTTCTTCTTTTCCTACTTCCTTTTTAAGAATCAATTTTCTTGTGGCCAATTTTTTGCAGAACTCAGTAAATGGTCAGGGAATGTGTTATCTTATAGGAAAAGCAAGACATGTATAGTTTCCTCACATAATAAATCTACATTTTGATAGGAGCCTTTTGAAGACAGAGATCTTTAGCAAATAAAATGGTGAAAAAAGTAGAAGACAAATTTCAGGAAATATATTTTTAGATAGTTATGCTTTTTGATATCCATCTTATACTCAATCTGCCTGCTTCTCTTACTTTGATTAGAATGTACTAATACTGCTTCTAAAGGTAGAATTTTGTCATTTTTATTAAAAATTAAGATAATATTTTAAAATAGGCTGTCGATTTTTATCCTGAGGGTCTCTTTTATACATAGTTTAGTATTAAATTATGTAATAAAAAGGAGATGGTTTGGGGTAGAGGAAAGAGCTCAGTGTGGGAAGTAGATTCCAAGACCTTTCATAGCTGTCATTTACTAACTTCATCACCTTAGAAATGACTTAATTCCTCTCTAGCTTAATTTCCTTCTCTGTAAAATGAGGATGTTTTATGTTAAGATGTAGATATGAAATATGTATTCAGTTGTTCTGGCAACCATTCAGTGCTGTGAGGGCAAAGCTACTCCTACTACTATTGTATATTTAATATTAATTTGTAGCTGCTGGACCCAGTGGATGTTGTTTCTTATCCTCTTGGGGTAGGGCAAAGCTCTCAGCAGATACCATCTTCTTCACCCTCACACATCCTTTTAGGGGTAATGGTGGCGAGGGATTATCAATCTCATTTTACAGATGGTGAAACCAGAGTGATGCCTTTGCACTTGAACATGCTGACTCATCAACTCTGTTAATGTTTGGTTCAGTGCCTCCTGCTGTAAATCACAGAGGAGAGAGAGAGGGAGAGGGAAAGGGAGAAGGAGAGGGAGAGGGAGAGGGAGAGGGAGAGAACTTTTCCAACAGATCAGACATTCTTTCATTTATTTATTTTACAACTACCATGAATTTGTGTACTCATGGGAATTCCACAGGCACAATGCTAAATTCAGTAAAGAGTGAGAAATTTGTATTTCATCAAATAAAAGCTGGTTTTTGGAAGAATTATCACCAGTAGAGGCACAAGTTCCTCATTAAATAAGAATTCAATGGACTAAGGAATGAATAATGGTGACTCGATGTCCTTTAAATAACAAAGCAGCCGGCTAGGTGACTTTGAGAGGCTGAGGTGAGTGGATTGCCTGAGTCTGCGGGTTCGAGACCTGCCTGGGCAACTTAGGGAGACCTCATCTCTACAATAAATTAAAAAAAAATCAGCCAGGCGTGGTAGCGCGTGCCTGTAATTCCAGCTACTCGGGAGGCTGAGGCAGAAGGATCGCCGGAGCCCAGTAGGTCGAGGCTGCAGTGGCTGGAAGCGGCCACTGCACTCCAGTCTGGGCGACAGAGCGAGACTCCAACTCAAAAATAAATAAATAAATAAATAAATAAATAAATAAATAAATAAATAACAAAGCAATTGGTCCAGAGAGTAAGAGTGTGTTATCAATAGCAAGCTTGCCTTAGCCTCGGTGCAAGTTCAGACCAAATGTTGCATTTATGAAAGTGTATGGGTATGTAACTTTTCATTTAAAACAAAACACATGATATTTATGGTCACTGTTTCTTTTTTCAGGTCCCAGTGCATTTGTATCATTTCTCTCCTGGAACACCATGAAAGGCGGGCAGGGCAGCAAACAATACTCATTTGATGGATGAGGAAAAGGGGAAGTGATCAGAAGCTTTCTCCAAGGACACCTGCTGATTAGCGCCAGAACCAGATGCTCTGAACTCCCACTCCATGATGCTTTAGGTTTCCCACAGACTCCGCTGCTTGAGCCTTGATTAGCTCCCAGTTGAGGACCCCATCAAGGTTCCTGAGTATGCATGCCATCTTGTGTCACTTGATACGTACTCTGTGAAGTGGTGCTCTTGCCTGCCCTGTGTCAATGTGGGCCCATGTTTGTGAGATTCTCCACTCTAAGCACTCATCAGAAAATCAGAGAGATGGCGGTGGCCTCTCACCTTTTCAAACTATATTTTGAACTCTTGGTAATCAAGATTTGTATGAGTTGGAGGGGCTTTGGCTAGTTGCTGAGGGGATGCTTTCCGCATCATAAATCCTCAGCAGGTCGTTCATCAGAGCCAGGGCTGCCTGTCTAGAAGGAACGCCCACAGGGGCCACTCAAGGGGCTGAATACTCGCTGGCTCATGAGCACAGGTGGTTTCTTCACATCAGAAATGAGGCGCCTATTTAGTCTATAAGAAGGCATCCAGTGTTGAGCCGTTTTACAGCACAGCTGGTCTGGAATGAACCTGTGGCTTGATTTCAGAGCTTTCCTCATCTCTTCCATTTACACAGACCCCTGCTGCCCAGCTGGGAGTGTGTCACCCAAAAGAACATGAAACACCACATTCTCTGATTCTGGCTGTAAGTCATATTTCTATTAGACATACGCTGTGTGCCTTGTCTTCATTTCTATGTATTTCCTTCTTTCCAAGGAATAATCAGTTTGAGACTGGTCAACACAATACAACTCGTAGAGACAGCCAGAGGCAGATTCAATTCAGGGGAAATATAGAAAAGACCGATTATTATGAAAACCCTCAATTTGCATTTTGCTCTCCTTATAAGTCACAATATCAAGAAGTTAATGCAATCCGCTGAAGGAAGCTTTTTATATCTAAAGACATGGCTATATGCCTCTAGGGTGGTTAGATTATATATATTTCATCACTTCTTCTGTGCTTGGCACCCTCATGAGGAGGGGACACCCATTTCCCAGGGAAGCAACCCAGTCTTGCAATCTGTCCAGCAGAGAGCTGTTTTGTAGTGTTTCCTGATTTCTCCTGGCAAGAGGCTCTTCTAACCACATCCACAAACTGCCAGCTGGGCGATAGGGAGTGCCCTGCCGAGGCGTACACAGAGGCTCTGACAGCATGGACCACTCCTCCCAGGGATGCCAGCCCTGTGCACTCAGGCACGTGTGTGCCATGCCTTGCTGATCGTGCTCTTTAATCATCTTGATATTAAAAATGAATTCTGAGGAGCATTCCCAAAGGGAGTGTGTGTATGCCCTGCTCTTCTTTGAAGACGGTCCTATCATTATTGCACCCTGTCTCCCTGAACAGCCTAAGCCTAGCAGACGGGGGAGGGTGGTGTGTAAGGGAGGGTGGGGGGGTGGGGAACGCCACCGTTCTAGACTTGGGCAGACTACCAACAGCTGCACGGTTAATTATGGCTCTCTCCCTCGTTCTCCTTCTCTTTAGAATCTCGGCTTTAGAAATAAAAGATAAGAAGTTCTTTAGAGTAATTAGAGACTGCTGAGCGCTTATGGTAATAATGAAGGAAAACATTCTGACTGATTTACAGCAGGAAGAGGCAGTGAGAGTAGCGATGCAGGTTGAAAAAAATAATTAAAATCAGCTTTGCCACTATCTTGACAGAGCTGTCAGTCAGCCTGAGAGAGAAAAGAATTGCTAATGAAATATTAATATGCTGCCTTAGATTTTATATAACTGCCTTTTGTTCCCAGGTACTGTTCCAGTTTGTCAGTCAAAGGGGTCAGGTGTGAAAGGATACAGGGACCAGTGTGGTCAAGGGGGAAATGAGAACTCTGTGGCCCAAAAAATGCTTGGCCACAGAAAGGATTTACTGAAGCATTACAGCAGACAGCCCTAGAGGCCTCCCCTGACAGTCAGGGCCTTAGCTTCCCCAGCTGGAGAAATCCTGGCGGGGGGCAAAGCTTTTTTCTTTTCTTTCTTTCTTTTTTTTTTCCAGGCTGACAGACATTAAATGTCAGCAATCATCATGATACAATCAGAGCCGGTTTTATCATCTATATAAGTGGTTTTGAAGTCTGAAAATGCCAGACAGTTTGAAAATCTCAGAAATTGTATCTCATAGGTAGTCTACAGATGAGACATAACCCCCACATATTTTTTGTTTTATCCAATTAATCTCTCAGGGTTACAAGGCAAAATGAATGACATGGTTTGCATGTTTGTGTGCACATGTGTGTATTTTCTGTATGTGTGCTCACATATGTGAGTTTGTGTGTATGAAGGCATGATTACAAGTTTGTGTGAGCTGCATGTATTTTGCACATGCATGCCTAACTAAAATCACCCAAGTGTTAAAAGGCTCCCAGGGAGCTGACAGCACGCCCTAGGTAGAATGGTGTCAGGACATACACACTTTGTGTCTCCGGTCTTCCAATATGCAGTTGCTAATGATCTAAATAGACACAGGAGAGACAAAGCAAAGGCACAAAGACAATGGTCAGAAGGCACCACAAGGAGCCACTAGCAGCAGACATCCTCAAGGCCTGTGTGAAATCACTGTGGATGTCTCTTTTTGCTTAGACTCAGTGACAGTTTGGAGTCTAAGGGGGGATAGCCAGGGAACAAATCCCAAGTGACTAAATTCAGCATCAAGAGACCAGCTGTTGAGCCAAGGTAGCACAGAGGGAAGAGACATCTGAAGTAAGGGCTTAGTGATCTAGGTTAAGTCCCGACACAGATATGAACTTGCTGTGTCACTATTGGTAAGTAATATAAATCCTCTGGCCTCATTTCCCACAGCTGACAAGTGAGAAGGGTTAGGGGTCTCCAAGGTCCTCTTTGGGTCTGTGATCTAAATAGAAGGGATTTAAGGAAGGGACCTGGAATAAGAAGCATGGCCCTTGCTGCCTGAGACAAGGTTTCTGACTTTTTTTTTTTAACAGCTCATTTGTCTTCTGTGATTCAAACTTTAAAAGTCACAGCTTGGGTGGGAACATTTCTTGACTTAAGAAAAAACAAAAAAGAAAGAAAGAAAAAGGAAAAAAAAAGTAGTATAGTTGCTAATTCATTTATCAGGAATCATATATGAGGAACTTACACTATTTTGTATTTTCTTACATTTCTGATTAAATAAATATTATAATCCCTCAGCGACAGATGAAGAGATAGATACCCATGTTTCCATGTTAGTTAAGGGCAAAGTGCTAGCTCCTCACTCAGTCTTGTAACTCTGAAGTCTATGTTCTCTTTGTTCCAAGTTAAGACTTCTAGGGGTAGGATGGTTCAAGTGGTAGATAACCAAATGCACTTATACATTTAAAAAAATAAATTGGGCTAGGCATGGTGGCTCACACCTGCAATCCCAGCACTTTGGGAGGTCAAAGTGGGAGGATTGCTTGAGGCCAGAAGTTTGAAACCAGCCTGGGTAGCATAGCGAGACCATGTCTCTACAAAAAAGTTAAAAAAATAAAATAACAAATTATTATTATTTAATCCCAAGATTAGTCCTATAGAAATCAGGGCCATTTGGACTTTCCCAATTAGACCATTGAGTAGGTGGTACCCTTGGGCCCCTCTCACCTAACTCCTGAGATCATCTGAGGTAGGACCCTCTCTTTTTTGGTTCCATTTAGATGAAGACAGAATCTTGAGGTTCTGATGACATCATGCTGAGTTGACAGAGGTTTTAGCTTCAGTTATAGAGCTAAGAGGCTGCATGACTTTGGGAAAATCACATGCACTCTTTGGGCCTTAGTTTCTGCCTTTGAAATGCATAACTTTGTCTTTGAATTGCATAACTTTGCATAAATATTGTGCGGGTTAAATAAAAAATAATAATAACACAGAGTACTTAGTATAGTGCCTCACTAAGATAGCAATAGCTAACATGTATTGATTGAACACACACAGTGCTCCAGATGTGTGCTATGCATTGAGGAAACAGGAGGAGTAAAACATGACCGTCTAGAAAGCAAATCTCAGGACTTATGATGACCACGTGTGGCCTATACCTGGCACTACCTGTGTTTTTTTGCTAAAGCATGACTGTGATTTTTACCCAGGAGGCTGGTGACGATCACTTAAATCTGCAACCTTCAGATACTCTTGATTATGTAGCTCAAGTAATTAAAAAAAAGTTTATATTTTAAATTTTTAAAATATAACTTCACTTATTCTTCTACATACCCTTTTGTTAGTCTGTACGTGAAATACCAGTAGAGCTCTACTTGTTTTCTAATATGTTAAATGAAAATTAACATGCACAGAAAACCTTTTATTTTCTTCCAGTATTACAGTTGAGTATCATGTGCTTCTCTTTTGAAATCCACATCTTTAGTGATCAAGGAAATTTCCCTGACAGTACAACATGTGTTTCTCAACGTGGCTTTTGTTGTTTTCTGCTCATCTTCATCTTTTAGTGTAAAATAAAGGCTTATTTCTTTGTATTAAGTGCTATAAAAATCTATGCATCAATCTAATGGGGGGAAAAAGGCAATGAATATAAAGACATTTTTTAAAGTACTAACTTTTAACTTCCCCTCAAAAATGAATTATTGCTAATCCAACATTAGTAAGCCAATCATAGGATGAGTTCTTTTTTACATTGTAATTTTTTTAAAATGTGGGGTACAATTCAGGGTTAGATATACAAATGATCATTATGCAGGTACCCTTATTGATGACGTGTGCCCCTCCCTTCCCTGGCAGTTTCCCTCAACTGCCAATCCCACCCCCTCTCCCCTGGCAGTTTTCAACTATTGCCAATTCTTTTCTTATAGTATTATGATAATTGTTCAAGGTCTGCTTATGAGTGACATATAGTACTCTGTTCTTTGTTTCTGTGATAAATCACTGAGTATTATAGACGCTAAAACCATCCAAGTTGCTACAAAGTCCATATGTTTGTCCTTCTTTATGGCTGCATAATATTCCATTGTGCATATGTACCACATGTCTTTTATCCAGTCCAACTTCGATGGGCAGCATGGTTTGTTCCATGTTTTGGCTATGGTGAATAGAGTTGTAACAAACATGCATGTGCAGGTATCTTTTTTGTAGAATGACTTGCATTTCTCCCGCTATATTCCCAACAGGGCGATTGCTGGGTCATATGGAAGGTCAATTTCTAGTTCTTTAAAACAAACTGCAACAGATGCTGGTGAGGATGTGGAGAAAAAGGAATGCTTCTACACTGCTGGTGGGAATGCAAACTAATACAACCTCTTTGGAAGACAGTGTGACGATTTCTGAAAGGATGAATTCTTAAAGAAAATATTTATTACATATTTATAACATTCTGGGTACTGAGTTATATTCTTTTCATGTGGTTTTTATTTGATCCTCACAGCAACTATATGAAGTAGGCACTATTTCCTGTGAGGTAGGTGTAATGAACCCATTTTACAGATGACAAAACTGAGACAGGGAAAGACTAAGTATATGCCTACTAAGTAATTATGCAGCAAGCAAGGAATAGTTCTGAATAATAATGATGCAGGTGGCAAAGGCATGGATCAATGACAAATGAACTCACTCTAAATTCTTCAAAAAGCCAAGAATGAAAACTTTGTAAATAAATCCTGCAAGTACTCTAAGTTGTGATTGACCCCACAAACTTATGTGCATGGCATTTAGGGATGAGGCAGAGAAGAAAGCAGCATGCTGGCTGCTGGGTCAAGCTGGTAGGTCATCTGACCCCTCAGTGTTTGAGCCTTGTGCACATGGAAGCAGAGATAACAGCACTTCTTTTTATGTTATCTTACACAGACACTTGACTTTTTAAATCTAATGCCTTAAGGATAGTTAAAGTTCTCTTTACATTCAAAAGAAAGCCTTTTCAAATCCTGAGTGTCCACATAATTAATAACTATTCATTGAGTACCATACTTTGGCTAGCAATGAAGGTATGAACAGAATCCAAGAAAAATATACAATCATGTGGGTACCTGCTTAAACTCATTATCTCATTGCGGGGAAACAACCTAAAGGTCTGTAATAACTAGAGAGTGAGTGCCTCAAGCTCTAAAATCAGTGCCCTGGACAGGAGCCCCTGTAGGAACCTACCATGCAGCCCTTCCTTGCCTCAGTCAACAAAGCCTGTGCTTTGTTGTCAGACACAGGTGCCTCTAAAACTCATCTCTGCCCTTTACTCTGCTATACGCTTGGGGACTTAGGTCACTTCTTTGCATTTTTGTTTTCTCTCTTCTAAAATGAGATAATTGTGCTCACATTGAAGGGTTGTTGTAAGGACATAAGAAGAAGAACTATTAAAGCCCTATGTTTGGTACACAGGAAGGAGGCCATACTCTTTGCTTCCCCCCTTCTCTCTGGGCTGAGTAAAAAATACCAATGAGTGTGGAACCAGGTCTCATGAAGGATAAATCCTAATAACAGTTGACTCTGCAGACTGTGTGGGACTCCCGAGTGGAAAGGTGGTGGAGGTGAGACACAGTAATGGAGCAGTGATTCAGGGAAATGAGAGAATCTTGAGCTCAGACAGGGTGTGCGACAGTAGCCACAATGTCCTCAGAGTGCGTTCTGACTGGTTACATCAGGATTCTCCCTCAGCACTTTTGCCATAAAGTTCCTTGGGTCTTGAAAGGGCTCTTCAGGGTGGGCCAAGTTGGTGACTGGAAGACCCATGGGAGGCTCAGAGAAACCCCACAAAGAGACTAACTCATGCCACAGAATGAGGACTTGATGCAAAGGAGTCTCTATATGATGAATCTGAGATCCCATCAATCATTCACCCCCCAGCCCCAAAGCTCACATAAGCACTATTTTGGGTTATAGTCTCTCTCTCTCTCTCTCTCTCTCTCTCTCTTTCTCTCTCTCTCTCTCTCTCTCAATCTCTCCTCTCTCATTTTTGGCTGAATTGTGTGCCCCCCCCAAATTAATATATTGACATTGAAATCCTAAACCCCAGTACCTCAGAATGTGACTGCATTTGGAGATAGGGCCTTTAAAGAACTGATTATGTTAAAATCAGGTCATTAGGGTTGATCCTAATCCAACAAGACTGGCATCCTTATAAAAAAAAGAAAATCTGGGTATGAACATACACACTGAGAAAACCACGTGAGGACACCTTGAAAAGGTAATCATCAGTAATTCAAGGAGACAGAGATTAGAAGAAACCAACCCTGCTGACACCTTGAATCTTGTATTTCCAGCTTCTAGATCTGTGAGAAAATAAATGTCTTTTGTTTAAGCTCCCTTCCCACCCATGTTTTGTTATGGTATTTTGTTGTGGCAACCCTAGCTGACTAATACACTGTCTTGTCTCTGTCTCTTCATGGCTCCCTGGCATGACTCTTTTCCTTCAGTCTTCAAACCTCCTCAAATTATTCACAGCACCATCCTACTCCCAGCCTGTTCCTGTGTCCCCCTTGTAGCTTCTGCTTGCCTTGGAGATGTATCCTCTCTCACATTCCCTCCTGACCACTGCAATCTGGTCTCCACCCTTCACATGGCAATAGATTTATTTATTTTTGATTTTTATTTATTTACTATTTTGAGTTGGAATCTCATTCTGTCACCCAGGCTGGAGAACAGTGGCATGCTCCTGGCCACCACAGCCTCGACCTGCTGGGTTCAGGCAATCTTTCCACCTCAGCCTTCCAAGTAGCTGGAACTATAGGCACACGCCACTATGCCCAGCTAAATTTTTGATTTATTGTAGAGATGAGGTCTTGCCAAGTTGGCCGGGCTGTTCTCAAACCTGTGGGGCTCAGGCAATCCACTCGCCTCATCCTCCCAGAGTGCTGAGATTACAGGCTGATCCACCAAACCTGTCCTAATTTTTAAAAATTTTTATTTATTTATTTATTTATTTAGTTGGAGTCTCACTCTGTCACCCAGGCTGGAGGAAAGTGGCATGCTCTCGGCCACTGCAGCCTCGACCTGCTGGGCTCAAGTGATCCTTCTGCCTCAGCCTTTGAAGTAACTGGAACTATAGGCATGCACCACCATGCCCAGCTAATTTTTTGATTTATTGTAGAGACGAGGTCTCGCCAACTTGCCCAGGCTGGTTGCAAACCCATGGGCTCAAGCAATCTTCTCATCTCGGCCTCCCAAAGTGCTGAGTATAGGTGTGAACCACTGTGCCTGGCCCAACAATGAATTTATTTTAACTAGAGCCACAGCTTTGTCCAAACCCCAAGGACTCTTCTGCTCCTTGGCATACTTGAAGTCTGGTGTCTCTGCAGAGCAGACCTTTGTCTCCTTGTTATTTCTGTGATAGAATAAAAAGTTTAGAGGACACATGGTGCTGGTTGGCCCACTGGTAAAGACGGCTGCCTTATTCCACAGAGTCTGAGTCTTCTTTGACCCAAGGCTGTCTAAATCAATGTTGTGGGAAAGCCTCTGAAATAGAGGTCTTTTATTAAAAAGAGTACAGAATTTGGACAGGAGCCAATATAAGGTCTAGTTCTTTTCTCTCTCGATAAAGTATTTGGGGAAAGTTTTCTAGACACAGTTAGCTTCAATCTTCTCATCTGGTTTCTACAGTGTCAGAATAATAATATCTCCTTTTCAGATTTATGAAGACAAAATGAGATCATATGGGTAGTGCATCTAGCACTTTGCCTGCGAGGTTCAAATCATACTGAAAGATCAGCAGATATATGCCTTGAAGTTTATCATGGATGTGTATATCAACAACGAGAAGAAATAGTCTAAAATAAACTAAAGAAGAAACACGTGCTGAGGTGAGAATTGATAGTGTCATTTAAGTTAAAAAAAATTACCTTCCAATGGAACTCAGTATTTCCTCCTTTTAGTGGAGCACTGTGAATGACTCCAGTGTATGATTCTTACTGTAAAACATGGTTGTGAGAGAAAGGTTGCATTGCTGTTTCCTTTAAACCAATTAAACCTGACAATGAACCCCTATCCCATGCAGTGGGGATGGGGGTGATTGTCTGCTTTATTTGGGGTCTCCTTCTCTCTCGTAAGGTCTCATAAGAACCTAAATGGCTTATGTGGCCCCTGTCATGTTGGGAGGCCTTTTGTCTCACTCATTAAGATCATTCTTCATATCCTCACCCTCTCAGCTTGAATGGTCCTTGAAGACAGGTGGTTCCCTGGCTCTGGAAGGTCCCAGTTAGACATTTGCTTAGTCTGGGAGGCCTATTCTGGAATGTGCTGGAATAAAGCCCCCCTGATGGGCACCTCCTGGGTACCCCCGTGGAAGTCCTCCATTTTCCCACAGAGCAGTCCAGGAGTGAGATTGAGGTCCCTGATACTTGGGCCACTGACTTTGCACCACTCCCCAGTCTTACAAGGCCTTTTAGGGGACAGTCCTGCTATTACCTCTTATACTTCCTCTGCTTTTTTCCTCTAGAACTCAAACATGATCACTTCAGCCCTCACAGACTTTCAAGAACAGGGCAGCTGTCTCTCTACTCTTCATGCTATAGCCAGTTGGCAAAAGCACAAAATCCACTTGAGACCAGAAAGTACAAGGAGCCTTGCTTATTTGAAATAGAGTGGGAGAAATACAGGTAGAACAACACAAATAAATTTCACGATAAATTAAATCGCCCTAAATGCACTGTTTTGTGAAACATCATTTATTTATTCAATATAAGCCTCATGACAATCCTCAGCAAAAAAAACAAAGCAGGTGGTATCACACTACCAGACTTCAAACTCTACTATAAAGCTACAATCATCAAAACAGCCTGGTACTGGTGCAGGAACAGACATGTAGACCAATGGAATAGAATCGAGATTCCAGAAGCAAAACCTCAATTTCTCAACCAACTCATCTTCGACAAAGCCTCCACCACCTACCAGTGGGGAGAGGAGAACCTATTCAGTAAATGGTGCTGGGAAAACTGG
>CAUYQG010267529.1:0-2500 GCA_963574415.1 Tarsius wallacei
CACACTGTTTTCTACAGAGGTTGTATTAGTTTATACCCCCACCAACAGTGTAGAAGTGTTCCCTTTCCACATCCTCTCCAGCACCAGTTGCTTTTGAGTTATTAATGATGTCCATCCTGACTGGAGTTAAGTGGTATCTCAGTGTGGTTTTGATTTGCATTTCTTTGATGATTAGTGAGACTGAGCATTTTTTCATGTATCTGTTGGCTGCTTGTATGTCTTCTTTTAAGAAGTGTCTATTCATATCTTGAAAGGAGGGACCCCCAGAAACTTAGAATAGACTTAGCTTCAGCACAGTCATTTTGTCCTAGTATAGCCATTTTGCTTAAGTTTTACCATTGACACACTTTGCTAAGCAGCTTGCATATCTTCCATGTCCCTCTTACCTTATAATCATTAATAAGAAAAATTACCTTTACTGAAACTGGTTCCCAGAACCGGTCTCCCTGGGTCAAGCCTTAGAAATCAGTGATTATTCAAACTCCCTTCAGCATGTCAAGTCCTCCTAACAATTTTCCTAACAATTTTTCCTCCAGGCATTCGTATCAATACATTTTTTTTTTTTTTTAGTTGGAGTCTCACTCTGTCACCCAGGCTGAAGTGCAGTGGCACACTCACGGCCACCCCAGCATCGACCTGCTGGGCTCTGGCAGTCCTTCCACCTCAGACTTCCAAGTAGCCGGAACTATAGGCGCACGCTACCACACCTGGCTAAATTTTTTGACTTATTGTAGAGATGAGATCTCGCCAAATTGCCCAGGTTGGTCTCGAACCCACGGCTCAGATAATCCTCTAGCCTCGGCCTCCCAAAGTGCTGGGATTATAGGCTTAGCCACGGAGCCCAGCCTCTATGCATTGTTAACAACCACCCATGAAGACCTCCAGCCCACCACCTGGAGGCATCTATATTGATACATTGTTATCACCATACCATGACCAAACTCCAGCCCATCACCTGAGGTATGAGATGCTGTTGCCTGGCAATGTAAAGATCCAAGACTTCTGTGACTGCTTTCAACATCAAAGAACGTAGCACTGGACATTCATTTTGGCTCAAACCCCTCTGGGCCCAAGACCCCCTTGTCTCAACCACCTTAAATATGCCCAGCCCTCAGCCCTTCCAAGCCACACTCGCCTGAGTGCTGGCCCCCTTTCCATCTTGAAAGGTGAATAATAAACTTAACTTCTTTCTACTTCCTTCTTTGTTGCAATCTTGTATTATTCCCACAGCACCAGCCATCTTGCCTCAGTTTACTCTTTCATATCCTTTGCCCACATTTTAATAGGGCTGTTTGCACCATCATTCTTCTCAAATCTGGAAATTCATATGGAAACATAAAAGACCATGAATAGCCAAAACAATCCTTAGCAAAAGAAACAAAGTGGGAGGTATCCCACTTCCAGACTTCAAACTTTACTACAAGGCTACAATAATCAAAACAGCTTGGTACTGGTGCAAGAACAGGCATATAGACCAATGGAACATGATAGAGATTCCAGAAACAAAACCTCAGTTTCTTAACCAACTCATCTTCAACAAACACTCCACCAACAATCACTGGGGAGAGGAGAACTTATTCAGTTAATGGTGCTGGGAAAACTGGCTGACCACACGCAGAAAATTTAAACAGGACCCCTACCTATCACCATACACAAAAACCAACTCTAGATGAACCAAAGACCTAAACGTAAAATCTCAACTTATAAGAATCCTAGAAGAAAATGCAGGAAACATTCTTATGCACATTGGAGTAGGCAACCAATTCTCGATCAAATCCCCAGAAGCAAATGCCATAAGAGATAGACAAGTGGGATAGAAAAGTGGACACAAGATAGACATAAGATAGACAAGTGGGACCTCATCAAACTGAAATTCTTCTGCAAAGCAAAAGAAACCATCAAGAGAGCAGGGAGACAGCCCACAGAATGGGGAAAAATATTTGCCAACTGTTTATCTGACAAAGGTCTAATATCCAGGCTACAAGGATCTCAAATTACTGAATTTCTTTTAGTCCTCTTTTGAGCCTGTATGTGTCAAAGAATCTTTTTTTCTCCCCTCTGGAGGTTGGGTATTTGAGTCTGAGAAATAAAGCTGACAGTAGACAGATGAACGAGAGAAAAGGCATGCAATTTTTTTATGTGCGTATGAGGGGAGAGGGTCCCACAAAGCATGAGACTCAAAGAAGTGGCAAATGGTTGAGCTACAGAAATAGGAGCTTAAATGCTCCTGGAGGGTGGAAGAGGAAAGCTATTTGAGGCTGAAAGGAGGAATTGCCAACAAAGCCTGTCTTATTATGCAGATAAAGTCTTAGGTGAAGCCCTCAGAATAGGTGATGAAAAGACTAGAAGTTTGTCTGGGCCAGGCTTTCTGGGCATGGAAACCTTTAGTTTTTCCTTTTGTGGTGTAAGTTAATCTTCTGTGGTTAAATGCAGATCTCAAGGAGGGGATTCATGGCCATCTCAATCCTGAAGAGCAGCTTCCCTTGGTCAAAAAAGGGAA
>CAUYQG010267529.1:5000-19557 GCA_963574415.1 Tarsius wallacei
CCATATTGAGGGACATTCTGCACAATAACTGACTTGTACTCCTCATTAATGGCAAGTTACAAAACACAAAGAGTAACCAAATATTTCACATTACAGAAGCTCATAAAGAGATGACAGCTGAATGACCTGACAACATATGATCTGGGATGCTATAAAGGACATTACTGGAACAAGTGATGAAATCTGGATAGTCTATAGACTAAATAATATTATTGTTAATTCCTGATTGTATGAATTGTTCTATGGTTGTATTAACAGAATGTCTTTTTTTTACAAAAATACACATCTATTTACAAAATAAATACATATTTAAGAGTAAGGGGGGGTATGTGTCTTCAAACTCACTGCCAAATAGTTCAGAAACATGCACACACACACACACACACGCAAACAAGCATATTAATAAACAGAGGGTGTACACGTTTTAAGAAAGGAAAAAACTGTATGAAAATTGTAATGCTCGATAAGATGACTACAAGTCACATTTGACTTCTACAATTACAAGAGTGCTCAAGGTGTTTACCATCAGCATCCAGACACTTCTGATTATGGGGAACATCTCTTAAAATGTGTATACATTTTTGGGGGCACTCCTGGTATATGTGAGAGAAAAAAGTAAAAGGAAATAAGGTAATAAGCTAAATAAGGAAATATAAATAAGCTAAATATGCTAGCATTGGGGGTGTGGGGTGAAAATTCAGAAATTCTCTGAATTTTCTTGTAACATTTCTGTCAGTCTGACATTATTACAAAATAGAAAGTTAGAAGAAAAAAGTAAAAACTAATAAAACCATAAATTTAAAATATACTCATTAAAATTTCAAAGTGCAAATTTACAGTTTTGAACAATAAGTATAAAAAAGGTGATTAATAACATTAATGAGTAGAGATTTAGAACAGATGAAGGAATGAGATTCAAAACATGATAAGTGACCAAGAAAATTCATAATATGTGAGAAAAGCTAAGTAAGGAGGGAATGCCTGAAACAACATTGTTTGATAATGACTACATTTTGGGATATGAAAAGAAAATGGTATAAAAGTTTAAAACAGCAATAACACATAAAATAGAAAGGTGTGACAAAATCCAAACCATCCTATGCTCTCTTATAACAATGAATAAGGTTAGAATTAGATATGTACCCATATACTCTGGACCAATGCCAAATGGCTGAATGTTAAAAGCAGTATATTTGTGAGCCATGGTCAAAGCCAAATAGCATTTTTTAAAAAAATGAATGAATAAATACTCTTTAGACATATAACAATAAGTCTAGGATTTTGTTTTAAAATTAATTATTAACATTTTGTCTTAAAGTTTTGGCAGTCAAATATAAAGGTTAATATTATTGTGCAGCATTGTCAGGCAAAAGATTATTTTTTTTTAGTAACTGCTGCACAGTTGGGTGATTGATGCCCCATCCTTTCACCTAACATTGAATCTCATTTGTCTCTATAATTTCTTTTCTTCACAGGAAAAATATTATTTATTTTATCTAGAGAAAATATGATTCATCATAGACAAGAACTATAAAGCAGCTGTTTTAAAACACCGATGAGCATTCAACCTAGGCAGGGCTTAAAGGGCTACAATCATTGAGAGAAAGAAAGCACATGATATGAGCTGCACATTCACTAAGGCTTTCCTCCTAAAGGGTATTCTGTTTTGCATCATTCTAGAATAGACCTCACGTGGAAAGAAGCAGTTGTACTGGACTAAGGAGACACTGACCCCAGTATGGGGCTACCAAAATGCATAAAATCCGATGGTCAAAATTTAACTGATGAGGGAACTATAGAGAAGAATCTCAAATTTCTGTGTATAAATTATCCTTATGTCACTGGCTAATTCTTACGTTATACATACACAGGAAGATATTCCAAAATTCCATAGAAAAGAGCACTTGGAAGGTTAATCACTTGTAGAGATCCAGCAGCTATGTGATTCTAGAGAGACAGAGGTTGAAGTCTATGTCTCTCCCAGATGGAGGGACCTTAGTAAAATGGCTGTCATTTTGAGACTTCAGAAGTATTAACGCTTAACACTAAGTGACAAATCCTAAAAGTAAGGACTATATAAAAGGATTAAAGCTATGTCTTTGAGGTAAGAAAAAACTAAACTAGACCAACTGCAACAAAGTTTTAGTCTTTGGTATATTCCAGAAAAACTTCCAGAAGATTGGATATTTGGAAATAAAGCAATTTATGTCTGTATAATCTATGAGTCAAAGAAGAAGACGCAATAGAAATTTTAAAATGTTTTAAGCTCAATGGTAATGATAATAAGACATATCATAATTTGTCTGATGCATCTAAAACTGTTTTTAGACAGAAATTTTATCTTTAACTGCATGTATTAGAACAACAGAAAAGTTGAAAATCAGTGATCTAACTCAAAAGATTATACAAAGCCAGCAGCTTAAATGGAAAAAAGTGGAAGGAGCTATTTAAAATAAGTACAGAAATAAATAAATGGAAAGTGAATCTAAATCACAGAAAATCAACACTTAAAACATTGGTTCTTTGGAAAGATTGATAAAATAGACATGTCCTGAGCAAGAATGATCAAAAAAGAGAGTAAAATAACACATAAATACTAGCATTAGGAATGAAATAGATGATATTTATACATATCCTCTTTAAGATGTTTAAAAAACAAGAAAGAGGTGTTATAAACATTTTTATGTCAATAGATGTGAAACATTTGATGAAATGGGTACATTCCTTGAAAAGTACAATATGCCGCAATTGACACAAAAGCAATAGGAAATCTAAATTGTCCTATGCCTATTATAAAAATTAAATCAATAATTTAAAGAGCTACTCATATATACCTCTAGACCTAGATGGATTCACTTGTGCGTTCTTCCATACAAATAAGAGATAAATAATATCAATCTTTCAGAAAAACTTGCAGAGATTAGAAAAACAGAAAACATTGTTCAACTCATTTTATGACACCAACATAATTCTGATACCAAAACCTGAAAAGAAAGTACAACAATGGAATATTACAGACCAATATTTTTTGTAAACATAGACTCAAAACTTGTCACCCAGGCTGGGATGCGGTGGCATGCTCACAGCCACCGCAGCCTCAACCTGCTGGACTCGGGGGATCCTTCTGCCTCAGTCTCCCAAATAGCTGGAACTACAGGAGCACACCACCACACCTGGCTAATTTTTTAATTCAGTGTAGAGATGAGGGCTCATCAAGTAGCCCAGGCTGGTCTCTAACCCCTGGACTCAGGCAATTCTCTCACCTCCACCACCCAAAGTGCTGGGATTACAGATATGAGCCACTGTGCCTGGCCTTAGACTCAAAACTTTTAACTAAAATATCAGTAAATCAAATCAAACGTATCACTATTATTATTATTATTATTATTATTATTATTATCATAATCATTTTAGATTCGGGGGTACACATGCAGATTTTTTACATGGGTATATTGTGTAATGCTGGGATTTGGGCTTCTCTTGAACTCATCACCCAAATAGTGAGCATAATACCCTATAGGTAGTTTTTCAGCCCTTGCCCTCCTCCCTCTCTCTCCCCTTTTGGAACTGTCAGTGTCTATTGTTTCCATCTTTAATGGCTAGTGTACCGTGTACCTACTGTTTAACTCCCACTTGCAAATGAGAACATGCAGATTTTTATTTCTGTTTCTGCATTAATTCACTGATGATAATGGCCTCCAGCTGTTCATGTTGCTCTACAGGACATGATTTCATTCTTTTTTATGGCTGCATAATATTCTATGGTGTACCACATTTTCTTTACCCAATTCACCACTGATGGACATTTACATCGATTCCATGACTTTGCTATAGTGCTTAGTGCAGCGGTAAACATACAAGTGCAGGTGTCTTTTTTATAAAACTTTATTTTTCTTTGAGAAAATTGCTAGGTTGAATAGTGGTTTTATTTTTAGTTCTTTGCAAAATCTCCATACTGTTTTCCATAGGAATTAAACTAATTTACAGTCTCAGTTACAGTGTATGACCATTTTTTCTTCTCTGCATCCTTGCCAATATGTTATTTTTGACTTTTAACAATAGATAGATATGAGATGGTATCTTATTGTGGTTTTAATTTGCATTTCTCTGATGATTAGTGCTGTTGAACATTTTCCCTTTTTTAAGTTTTTTTTTAAATTTTAAAGATGTGGGGTACAATTCAGGATTAGGTAGATAAGTGGTCAACATACAGGTAAAGTCTGAGCCTCCCTTTAGCCCCCACTTCACCTGGTTTGAGATCAGTACCCTTATTGATGTTGTGTGCCCCCTCCCCAACATTTTTTCATGTTTGTTGGCTGCTCAAATCAAGCATATTATTTTAATAGTTAAAAGATGACCAAATAGGAAATATTATCAGAATTTAAAAAATTGGTTTAACTCTTAAAAATGTGATTTACCACATTAATAGAATAAATATAAAAACTAAATGATAATCTTAGTAGACATAAAAAACCATTCATCATAAAAACTCTCAAAATGAGAATAAAGGGAAATTGATTTAGCCTAATGTCTAATAAAGCTTAAATACAAAACACCCATAATGAACTTTTAAGAACATGACAAAAATATCCACTATTATCACTTCTATTCAAAACTGTTGTGGAAGTAGTAGCTAGTGCAATAAAGCAAGAGAAATAAATAACTGATATTAATAGTGGGAAATAAATAAAGACTTCATTATTGGAAGATAACTTGATTATAAATGTACAAAACTAAAAGAATCTAAAAAGTGATTGAAATCAGTAAGTGAATTTAACATGGTATTGACTCCTGGCCCATATACAAAATATCAAATATGCTAATATGTACCAGCAAAAAAAAAAAAAAAACAAAAACCAGTAAAAAATGAAATTTTTAAAAATTCAATTTTCAATAGCATTAAAAACATTAATTATGTAGGAAAAAATCTAACAAAAGTGTGCAAGAAACCTACACCAAAACTAAAAAAATTACTGGCTAAATTTAAAAAGACCTAAATAAGTGATGTACCAGGTGTGTATTTTGGAAGATTCAATAGTATTAAGATGTTAATTATTTCTAAAGTAATCAATAGATTCAATAAAATCTCAATCAAAATTCCAGCAAGAAGTTAATTAACTACATGTTTGTAAATACAAAGGAACTTGAAAAGTCAAGTCCATATTGTGGAAGATAAACTAAGCTTAAAGACTTATGCTGCCAATTTTCAAAATAGGTCACAGGTCAATTCAGTCAAGTAAGGACAATCTTTTTAACAAATGATGCTATAATGTTTATTTTACATATAGAGAAAAATAAACTTTGACTCTTACTTTACATTATAAATAAAACTATTTCAAAATAGAGAGATAGAAAAAACAGTAAAGTTTCTAAAAGAAAACATAGTAGAATATCTTCATGAACTTGGGCTAGGCAAAGATTTCTCGAATAGGATATAAGGAACCTGAACCAAAGAAAAGAATATGAATTGGACTTATTTTAAATTAGGGCTGTGTTGGCTACAAAAGACAGCATCAAATGAGTGAAAACTCAGTCAATTGTAGTCTCATTTACTTAGGAGGCTGAGACCAAAGGATCACCTGAGCCCAGGAAGTCGAGGCTGAACCATGGTCATGCCACTGCACTCCAGCCTGGGCAACAGAGTGAGGCCCCAACTCAAGAAAAAAAAAAAAAAGAAGAAGAAGAAGAAGAAGAAGAAAGAAAGAAAGGAATGTTCATTAACAACTTTGTAATTGTAAATTTGAAACCACTTAAATGTCCATCATTAGTATTTTATATACAATGGAATAGTATACAGCCATTATAAAAAGTAATACTGATACATATAATAACATGGATAAATTTCATAGATATAATGTCACTCAAAAGATGACATAGAAGAGTACATACTTTACACTGTCACTCATAGAAAGTACAAAAAGAGCAAAACTAACTTGTGATAGAATGATTATCCTTGGGAAGGGGGTGTGTACTGACTGGGAGGAGACTAAAGGAAGACTTCTGCATGGCTGAAAATACTCTTTATTTTGATTGTGCTGATTGTTACACAGGTATATACACATATAAGGTTCATAAAATTGTTAAACATAAATAAAACATATACATATATAAGTATAAATACATACATATATAAAAGGTACATACCTATATGAAAATTATAATTATAATTTGTGCTTTTTACAGTATATGTTATATCAAAATTTAGAAAATGAGAAAAATTAAGGCAAAATAAAGATGGTTCTAGTCAAACAAAAGCTGAGAGAATTCCTCATTAGCAGATGTACATTACAAGACATAATAAAGGGTGCTCTTAAGGCTACATAAAATAATCTGAAAGTTGGAATTAATAGATGAATTAGCATGGTAGCCGGTTTCATGTTTAATATACAAAAATTCAAATGCAATTATATATATTTACAATTAGAGTTGAACATTAAAATTAAAAATTTTAGTTTTTAACAGCACCAAAAATGTCAACTGCCTAGAGGTAAATCTAAAAAAGATGTGCTACATAGCTACACTAAAACCTTTTATGTATAACAGTAAATAAAAATTAATTCAGTAGAATAAATAATATAAATACTTTTCAATAAAAAAGAGGCATGAGAACATATTGTTAAAAGAATAACAAAATGATAGACTTAAATGCAACTAAAAATATTTATTTTGAATAGAAATAGATTAAATATTTTTATTAAAAGACAGAGGTTGTCTTATGGGAAAGATTTTTTCCTCAAATGATTTGTTCTTTATAGATAAACACTTTAAACATTTGGATATGCAAAGGGATGAAAGTAAAAGAATGTAAAAGATACATCAGAACAAGTAACCAAAAAAGATAAACCACTGAATCACTTTAGTTACATTAATTTCATATAGTGTAGACTTTCAAGGAGGAGGCATTACTAGAAATAGTAAGGCTATTTCCTAACCTTAAGGGTCGATTTATAAGAAATATTTTATAATCTGAGAACGTGAGTCCCGCCGCCTCACTTTCCTCCACGGACACCATGAGCTTCACCACTTGCTCCACTATCTTCTCTACTAACTACTGGTCGTTAGGCTCCATCCAACGGCCCAACGGACGGCCCACCAGCAGCGCCACCAGCGACTAAGCAGGCGCCGGAGCTCGGACTCCTGGATCTCTGTGTCCCACTCCTCCAGCTTTCTGGAGCGGTTGGGGACCTGGAGGCCTTGTCACAGGGATGGCTGGGGGTCTAGGGGGAATCCAGAGAGAAAGAGAGAGAGACCATTCAAGAGCTGAATGGCCTTCTACCTGGAGATGGAGAATCGGAGGCTGGAAAGCAAAATCCGGGAACACCTGGAAAAGAAGGGATTCCAGGTCAGAGACTGGGCACATTACTTCAAGACCATCAAGGACCTGAGAACTCCGATCTTTGTAACTTCTGTGGACAATGCCTGTGTCGTTCTGCGGATTGACAAGGCGCATCTTGCAGTTGATGAGTTTAGAGTCAAGTACCAGACAGAGCCCGCCATGCGTCAGTCTGTAGAGAGCGACATCAATGGGTTCCACAAGGTCATTGATGACACCAATGTCACCTGGCTGCAGCCAGAGACAGAGATCGAGGCTCTCAAGGAGTTGCTGCTCTTCATGAAGAACCACGAAGAGGAAGTAAAAGGCCTGCAAGCTCAGATTGCCAGCTCTGGGTTGACTGTGGAGGTAGACGCCCCCGCCCCCCCCAAATCTCAGGACCTCAGCAAGACCCTTGGTACATTTGGGCCCCAGTATGACGAGCTGGCTCAGAAGGTCTGAGAGAAGCTGGACAAGTACTGGTCCCAGCAAATCGAGGAGTGCACCACACTGTTCGCCACGCAGTCCGCAGAGATCGGAACTGCCGAGGTGAAACTCACGGAGCTGAGATGTACAGTGCAGTCCTTCGAGATCAACCTGAACTCCAACAGAAACCTGAAGGCCAGCTTGGAGAATATCCTGAGGGAAGTGGAGGCCCACTACGCCATGGAGATGGAGCAGCTCAACGGGCCCTGCTGCACCTGGAATCCGAGCTGGCACAGACTCGGACAGAGGGCCAGCGTACCAGGAGTACGAGGCCCTGTTGAACATCAAGGTCAAGCTGGAGGCTGAGATCGCTACCTACTGTCTCATGTTGGAGGACGGGATGGACTTCAGTCTCGGTGATGCCTTGGACAGCAGTAGCTCCATTCAGATCATCCAAAAGACCACCACCCGTGGATAGTGGACGGCAAAGTGGTATCTGAGACCAAAGAGGCCCTGAGGCGGCAGGAGCGGGGGTGGGGGGCGGGGATGGGGGGTGAGGGGAGGTGGTAATCCTTTGGGGGAACAGGCCAGTACAAAGTTCAGTGTTAAAAAAATAAAGAACATATTATAATCTTGTATTTGTATGCACATAATAGCCTGAAACTATGGAAAGCAAAAAATTGAGAGCTGAATAGAGAAATACAAAAATCCATAATCATGGTTGAATATTTTAACACGTCTATTAAAATAAGTAATGAAACAACCAGACAACAATTTAGTAATAGAGACATTCTGAGCAATAGACTTAATCCCAACTGAAAGATATCTAGGCTTTAAGATTCACATTGAACATTTGTCAAAGTCACTATGTACTGACCATAATGCAACTTTCAACAAATTTTCAAAGCTGAGATTACAGAGTGTGTTCTCTGAACACAGTATAATTAAATAAATATTAATAACATGAATAAATAGACAACTTCCAAAAGTTACAAAGTTAAGTAATGAACTAAATGAACCTATGAATCAAATAAGTTTAAAAATAATAAAAATTTTAAAAACTATAAAATATTTTAGCTGAATAATAAAGAAAATAGAAGATATCACAACTTGTGGCATGAAGCTAAAACAGTGCTTAATGTCTAACTTTTAGCTCCAAATTTGCATATTAAAAGAAATTTTGAAATTTAATTAAGCTTTAGTTTAGTTTAGTTTTAAAATCTAGTAAATTAAACTTTAAAAGTTAGAAGGAAAGATATAACAAGAATAAGAGCTTTAATCATTAAAAAGGAAAGAAGAAACAATAAACAAAGCAGAACTTTGCTTCTTAGTAAACTTGTTAACTCAAATCCATGTACTTGTTTTTTTAAGGAGAAAAAAATTACAAAGATAAAAAGAGGACATTAAATATCTTATTGATCTCAAGATCATAGTCAGAGGACATTAATGCATAGTTTTGGGGCAATAAATTAGACTAGAGGATAAATGACAGATTCCTTCATAAATACAACTAACCAAAATAGACATAAAAATAAGTTAAAAGTTCAAATAGTCTGAAGTCTACTGAAAAAATTAAAATCGTAATTACCTTCTGTATGAGTTTGCTAGGGCTGCCATAACAAAGTATCATCAACTGGGTGGTTTAAACAACAGAAATTCATTTTCTCACAGTTGTGGAAGCTAGAAGTACAAGATCAAGATGTTGGCAGGTTTAGTTTCTTCTGAGGCCTCTCTTCTCGGCTAGCAAATGGCCATTTTCTTGGTATGTCCTCACAAGGGCATTCCTTTGTGGCACCAAATGCATCCTCGATGTTTCTTTGTGTGTTCAAGTTTCTTCTTCCCTTAAAGACACCAGTTCTATTGGATCAGGGCCCACCATAACAGCCTCCTTTTAACCCAGTCACCTTTTTAGAGGCCCTATCTCAACTACAGTCACATTCTGAGGTATGGAGGGTTAGGATTTCAATGTATATATTTTAATGGAACACAATTCAGCCTATTAACCCCTCTGACAAAGCAAACAGTATGCAAAAATGGCTTCATTGTTAAAATCTTAAAACACTAAGGAAGAACTAATATCATATACATATTCTTTCAGAAAATAAAAGTGAAAACTTTCCAATTCATTTTATAAGGCCAGCATAATCTTCATGCTAAAACTTGACAAAAATGTTACTAAAGAGGAAATTAAAAGTCAATCATTGTGTTAAACATTATAGGTGCAAAACCACAAAGTAAAATAATAGCAAACTCAGTAATATGATGAAAAAACAGTCAAATATTAGGCTCTAATGTGTGTTTCAGTAGTATATTTTTTGTTTGTTTGTTTTGAGTAGGAGTCTTACTCACTCTGTGACCAGGCAAGAGTGCAGTGGCATGCTCACGGCTACTGCAACCTTGACCTGCTGGGTTCAGATGCTCCTTCCACCTAAGCCTCCTGAGGAGCTGGAACTACAGGTGCATGCCACCACACCCAGTTAGTTTTTTAATTTATTGGAGAGTTGAGGTCTCGTCAAGTTGCCCAGACTGATCTTGAAACCCTGGGTTCAGGCAAGTCTCCCAAAGTGCTGGGATTACAAGGGTGAGCCACTATGCCTGGCCCATAACATTTTTGAATATCTAAACTTAATCACTCTAAGTTTACCACAAAGAGAAAAAAAAATTTCTTTATCAGTAGATGCAGCAAAAGTATTTGACAAAATCTAACACACTTCATATTTGTAAAAGAAAATGTGTTCAGCAATCTAGGAATGGAAAGATTTCTTAATCTTATAATACAAAATCCTACATTTAACATCTTAATTACAGTAAATATTTAACACTTAAAACCAAGACCAGCATGACCACTGTCACCTGTTCAACATTGTATTGGGGATCTTAGTCCATGAATTAAGGTAAGACAAGTGTTAAAAGATATTAAGACTGGAAATGAAGAAACAAGGCTGCCACCATTTTCAGATAATATTACTATGTGTTTGGAAAATCTCCAAAATCTACAAATTATTAAAATCAATAAATGACAATAACAAGTTTGCTGGATGAAAAAAATCAATATTCAAGTATATGTTATATTCATATGCACTCAAAAAAAGACAATATTTTTTTAAAATGCCATTTACAACGCCAAAAATCTATCAAAAGCTTAATAATAAATACAATAATAAATACTGTAAAAATGTGTAAGAGTGGTACATTAATAGCTCCAAATCACTGCACAGAGACATTTAAAATAAATAAATGAAGGGATGTAACATGATGCCAGGCAGAGAATGGTGCAAAACTCATGGGCTGTTTGACTCAATCCTGAAATGATTTTCAGAGAGTCAACATAGTTATAAAACAGAATTTATTAGAGAAAGAGAAGGGGAGAAAGAGACATGCCAGAACTGGCAGAGGCAAGAGAAAACCTGAGATTTTTGCTTTTGACAAAAGACCTGATATACCCACTTGGTGATTAGTATGTTAATGAGTAGGCAAGGGTATCTGTTCCAGAGAGATCACCATCTTTCTTTCTTTTTTTCTTTTTTTAATTTTAAAGAAGTGGGGTACAATTCAGGATTAGGAATACAAGTGGTCTACCTCTGATGGATGAAGGGTTGACCTGGGACTCGACATTAAATTCATACTCCAGTCCGCAGGGTCATTTGGCTTGCTGACAAGAAATTTATCTATGCCTAACCTATCCTGCCTTGTAACATATTCATTGATTGAAAGGCTTAGAGTCAATGTAAATGAAATAAAATATTCAAACAGGAATATTTGGTAGAATTTACAAGCTGTTTCTACAATGTATGTGCAAGAGGAAAGGATCTAGAAAAGCCAGAGAAATCTTGCAGAGGAAAAACAAGTCTAAAGGACAGTCACTATTACATAACAAGGCTTATTCTAAAGATATACTGATTAAGAAAGTGTATTACTGGCGTAAAGATAAACAGACCAGCTGGGCTCGGTGGCTCTGCCTGTAATCCCGCGACTTGGGAGGCTGAGGTGAGTGGATTGCCTGAGCCCGCGGGTTCGAGACCCGCCTGGACAAATTGGCCGAGACCTCATCTCTACAATAAATCAAAAATCAGCCGGGCGTGGTAGCGCGCGCCTGTAGTTCCAGCTACTTGGAAGGCGGAGGCGGAAGGATCGCCGGAGCCCAGCAGGTCGAGGCTGCGGTGGCCGGGAGCGGCCACTGCACTCCAGTCTGGGCGACGGAGTGAGACGCCAACTAAAAAAAAAAAAAAAAAAAGCTTTCTCCAGTTATTCCTGAATCCACTTTAATTCCGGGTCGATGCACACTTGTCTGTTGTTGTTCTTCAGCCTTCCCACAATCTGAAGGGCACAGTTTGAGGTGTTGAGGATTTTGAGGCACTGGACATGGGCTCTGGCAACTTGGCTTTCAAAAAATTGGCATGGACATCCGTAGCTCAGGCTGACAGGTTTTCCATTGCTGAGGCAGAGCGCGGCCAGCACGAGGGCCAGCATGGCGATGACCTTGATGTCCATGTCGCTGCAGGGTGGGAAGGTGACGGCGGGTGGACGATGGCAGGTTGCGGGCCTGTAATTTTATTCTGACTCCTCCATGTGATTTGCATTGTTGCAAATGAAAGTCATGGTCACATAGTTGCTTATAAATTTTTCTTATGCGTACTAATATTGATAATAAAAATCTGCATGCTCAATGTGGCATTAATCTATATATATTACATTTCTTGGTTGTTACAACACATCCAACATTCTAAATTAACCATTAAAAGAACACTTGGCTACGTAAAAGACAGTACTTATAAAAATGTAGTACAAATTAACACACGCTACTTGTATTAGTCCAGATGTCAAATGGTTGGATGTCTACATGCAAAGTAATAAATCTGACCCCTTACTTCATATCATTTTCAAAATTAACTGAAAACTTATCAAATAACTAAATACTGGAGTGAAAACTCTGAGACATATAGAAATAAAGTTTTATAACCTTGGATTTGGTAATGTTTTTCTAGTTATTACACCAAGAGAAACAAAAGGAAAAAATAAAGAGGATTTCATAAAAATTTAAAACTTTTTGCATCAATGGACCCCATCAAGAAAGTAAAAAAAAAAACCTCACAGAATTGGAGAAAATATTTACAAGTCGTTTAACTGATAAGGGTCTAGTATCCAGCTATGTAAAGAACTCCTGGCCGGCCTCAGTGGCTCAGCCTGTAATCCCAGCACTTTGGGATGCCGAGGCGAGTGAATCGCCTGAGCACACAGGTTCGAGACCAGCCTAGGCAATTTGGTGAGCCCTCATCTCTACAATAAAAAGTAAAAAAAATTAGCTGTGCATGGCAGCGCGTGCCTGTAGTTCCAGCTACTTGAAAGACTGAGGAAGAAGGATCCCTAGAACCCAATAGGTAGACACAGGGGTGGCCACGAGGGTACCACTGCACTCCAGCCTGGGCGACGGAGACTCCAACTCAAAAAAAAAAAAATTTCTACAACTCAATAACAAAGAAAAAACCTAATCCAATAATGGGCTGAGGGCTTGAGTACATGTCCATTCAAAGAACATATACAAATGGCCAAAAGCACATGAAGAGACACTCACCATCATTTGTCATTAGAGAAATACAAATCAAAACCACGAGATACCACTTCATACCCACTAGCATGGACAAATCAAAAAAGGATAAGTGTTGGTGAGAACAAGCAGAAATTATAACCCTGATACATTTCTGGTGGGAGTGTAAAATGGTGCAGCCACTGCGAAAATCAGTTTGGGGGGGTTCCTCAAAAAGCTAAACATAGAATTACTATAGGACCCAGCAATTACACTTTTGTTAGGTAACAGTTAGACATGAGTAGGAGGGTCCCATCCCTGAGGGTACCTGGTCTCCAGTCATGCCCCAGACCACGTGCCCCAGGTTCATCATTCTAGATAGAAAGTCCCTCTGTCTCAGGGCTTTTGTCTAAGTCAACTCTATTGTGTCCTAAGCTAATATTCATTTTTGAAGATTTTCGTTGTAAATATCATGATTGCATAAATTACTAATAACTTCTACTTTGATCCAAATATTTAATTTTAATTTAAAAAATATTGATCAATAGCAAAAAACCTATGAAACATAAAAATGGCAAAGCAATGAGTTATTTCTTCTCCAAAGAAATAAAAAAAATGCCTCATTTCTACAATAAATCAAAAAATAAGCCTGGCATGGTAGCATGCGCCTATAGTTCCAGCTACTTGGAAGGCTGAGGTAGAAGGATTGCCTGAACCCAGCAGGTCAAGGCTGCAGTGACTGTGAGTGTGCCACTGCCCTCCAGCCTGGGTGACAGAGTGAGGCTCCAACTAAAAAAAAAAAAGTAATACCAAAAAAAAAATAATGCTGAAAGTCAAGAGTGACTTAAGCACCTCACAAGGCTCCTAATATACTTCGTGGTTTTATTCACATGTATAAAAAACACAGTACTAGAATTAGACTTTGTAAAAAAAAAAAAAAAAGACAAAAAGACAAAATAACAGAAAGCTTGAGACTAATATAACAAGGCAATACAGCATTCAAGAGACTGCATTTCTTCAAGATATAAATTGAGCCGGGCTCGGTGGCTCAGCTTGTAATCCCGCGCCTTTGGGAGACTGAGGTGAGTGGATTGCCTGAGTCCGCGGGTTCGAGACCCGCCTGGGCAAGCGAGACCTCATCTCTACAATAAATCAAAAAAAAAAAAAAAAAATAGCCGGGCGTGGTAGCGCGCGCCTGTAGTTCCAGCTACTTGGAAGGCTGAGGCGGAAGGATCGCCGGAGCCCAGCAGGTCGAGGCTGCGGTGGCCGGGAGCGGCCACTGCACTCCAGTCTGG